>JAVFBZ010032805.1:0-50824 GCA_032466195.1 Katharina tunicata
TATCTGGAGAAAAGGCAATATATGTAACATGTAAATTGTGAAGATAAATACGTAATACACAAGGATATTAGGTATGGGTCTTATATATATATATATATTTTTATAACGAGTAATCACACTGGCACAGAGATAGCAACTAATTAAAGCCGATAAATAATCTCATGTTCTAGATAAATTCTCAGAAACAAGTTCCTAGATAGACCTGAATCTCGAGTTGTTCTGCATTTCCTAATTCTGCGCAGAAGCAGTCAGAAATGTTGAGAATGCAGGTCACCATTTATGTTTTGACAAACTGATAAATTGGCAGCTTTTTAAAAATTGTGGACATCCAGAGATTACCTGTATTATATACCGTAATTGATTTATCTCATTATAGATCTGTTTTACCTGTTTTTGTGTTGAGGTCTACCGTCGCAAGGATTATGATATTTATCCCTTGTTTCCTGTCGCCGGTGTCTGGGAAAACATGTTTATAGCTTAAGGAAGTTGATTACTTCAAGTTCTATTTCACTTGCAGCAATAAAATGCGGTCAAAGGTTTTGTATTGGATGGAAAGAAATAGACAGTTTAGATTTATTTTTTGCACAAGAAAACTTTTATTTAAGCTAGGTGTAGAACTTGTTTAGTACAGGTAGTTTTTGACATGATTTTTTTAATTACTTTTTTTAAAGTCAGATGCTTGCCATTAAATTCCCGTCTTTTCTGTGTGTACAATGAAGAATGTCTTTAATATAATATTATAATTTATTAATAATAGTTTTAAAAGTGTGTAAGTCGCTTAATTTAAAGTGGCTTGCTGTCCCTGGTGTCTGGGAAAAACAAGTTTATAGCTTTAGGAATTTGACTTCCTAATTCTATTTCACTTGCAACAATAAATGTGGTCAAAAGTTTGGTGTTGGATGGAACGAAATAGACAGTTTAGATTAAACTCTATTGTGTGTGGGTTTTTTGTGTTTAAAGAAAGTAAACTAGACATTTTATTTCACACCACTGCTGGTCTCAAAGGGAAAGGTTTATTATTTGTCTTGAACGGATTAAAATAGTAAAATAGCAGTGATTTTTTTTCTATTGGGTGGACAACAGTAATTATTATTTTTCTCTTATGCCATATAAGAATTATCTCTGGTAATCTTTTGTGTATATAGCATTTCCTGTCTGAAAAGCACTGAAAGCAACCCCTCAGCATTACTTTTCTTTACAGATTAAATCTTTTATGATTATCAGTATCTCCTTCCATCTGATACAGACATGTAGCTGACAAAACTGTTCAGCGCGGCCATGCTCCGTGTCCTCTACTTCGCCAAAAAAGTAAACAACATAGAATAACTGATGTGTTGCTCTTCAGATTTTCAGTTTGATCTTAAATTATATACGGTAGTCCAGAGACTAGGAAAACTAAGTAAGCATTATACATGTTTACCATAAAGCTTACCAAGCGCATTAGTTGCTAGTAATCCTTTGTTTTAAATTCTTAAGAGCGGGACCAGTTTGACAGGTTGCTACTTTAATCCAATTTGTCTCCAGGACTTTCTTTATACACCTGACAAAAACTATTCAGAATAATTGTTTTAGGTATTACTAGCAAATACAATTTACGATTTTGTGTTTGTGAGAAATTTTACCATTTATCCAGGAGTGGTTAAAAACAAAATAACAGTTATTAAAAGTCGATAGTTACATTTGTCTGTTTCTCTTTTGTATACACATGTACATTTCCAATATTAGCCATTTGATAGGTCAAAATAGTTTCTTATTTAAACCATGCAGTCATATTATATTGTCATCTTTGTAAAAATTGTGTAATAAATATGGACCTCAGTCTGAAATAAAGAATTATTATTATTTTTTTTATAAATCCTAGAGATTATTTCCAAAGTCCTTTACATAACTTCCAAGTAGTAATTGTATGGTTGAAATTTTTGATAATTTCAGGTATCATACAATACATGTTTAAATACATGTATGTTGCATCTTTTTTCCCACCTTCGTGTAATCCTTCTTGTGTCAGTGTAATTTATCTTTAAAAAAGTTAGTTTTATCGTCTACGGTTTGTGCATCTCGATCTGTGAAGGCTTCAATGTAAAAAATTCATGTATATTGCAGTTTTTGCACTGTTACATTATACCTTCGGCTTGTATTTTGTTCAACGTTAAATAAAAGTGTGTTTTGATAGTTATAACTAATGGGTTAGTTTTCTCACCTGTTAACGATGGGTGTGGTAATTACAGATATTATTATGCACACTCATTAAGCTTGTTAACCTATTTCAGGTGTAATAACGAGGTTTGTGTAGACTGCTTAATTTACCTTCTGTAATAATTGTTGTATATTAAGTTCAGCTGTAAATTCTCTAATAAGTCAAACTATATGTAGATGTATTTATTTATTTATTTATTTATTTGATTAATGTTTAATGTCATACTCGATCAAGGGTATTTTTATTTATATGAGAAATTTTAATGGAGGCTTTATGGTGGAAACAGAGCAGGAATGTCATAAAACCTACCTGCGATCTCCGCATCCACCAGATAACGCCCCTTATTTGCCTAACCTCGACAGGGGTATACGAACCTGTCCCATTACAGTGGAGGGCACTCGGAAAATAATTTAAAAGAAAAATGTAGTAAAACTATTATGCAATTGTATGAGGTAAAATACCTTGAAAATCTGGGTCTCAATTTTGTCAAATCTTTCTTAAGGTTCAGTTGGTTAGTGGGAAGCTATAAAATAAAAAGTGCCCAGGTATGGTTATATATTAAAAAAAGATTAACTTGTAGTTATTTGTTGAAATTAATAACATTAAAAAATAAAAATAATGAAAGTAAATTTGAGAAATTTTACTTTGCGAACCATACTTTTGCATCCAAACAGTAAATTTATATCAATCAAACATTATATGTTTTCATCTCACATACTATGTGTCGTAATTTAAGTGTAAAGACCATAGTATTAGCCAGAAATCAAAAACAGGGTGTCTCAAATCACTATTTTCATAGAAACAGGGTGTCTCATTTGATATTTTCACTATCTTTCCAATGTTAAATTTGATTGAAGTAGGGTGTCTCTAATGGCTTTTGGGTGTCTCAAAGACACAGAGACACCCCTTTGGCTAACACTATGGTCTAAAGACTGTCATAAACTTGTGTTACCCTAATATCATTCTAACATAGCCATACATGTAACTGACATCAGTAACCATTAACCAAAGCAAATTAGTATGGTTCTTCTTTCACAACATAAAACTTTATTTCATGCATTTAAGATTTGACATCATTGCCTGAAAAAGGTCTTGCCAACTACATTTTAGACAGAAGCGTTGCACCGGAAATTTACCAGAAGTTGTCATCATAAAATGTTATGTTTGTTCTTCAATCTACTTGAATGTGAGTCATGTGACATACATTTACAGTTGTACTACATGGAGGTAGACATATATCGAAGACTTGACAGTTTTTGAAATTTCAATGAAATTCCTTTCTAAGGAATTTTAAAATTTTAATTTTTTATGAAAAAATACAGGTCCTTTTACAATGTACATGTTGCAGAAGGGAATTGTCATTTCCAGTCTATTGGATATTTATTTTCTGGTGAATATCATCATCAGACCGTAACAAAGTTTGTAAATATCAAAAATACCTTAAACCAGATTCACAAGTGGGAGTGTTAAGTTGATGTTATCTGATAATGTCAGGTGGTGTGCCCCGGGGGTCAAATGGGTTGAATTAATGTACTTGATTTCGCTTCACTGGTCACAACATCCCTTGTCTTCCTTGTCTATGTACCTCGATGTATGTATGGCAGATGTCGCCCTGAGCTGTCAGGTTACGGTTATCGCCTCGATTATTAGAAAGAAAAAAAACTGTTTTGTGCAATCATTGTTAATCATTTATAAGGCTTAGGTTGTGAAGTTTAAGCACAATGTGTTATGTCCACTGGCAAACTGACTACCTGGTAAATGTAAATTGATGTGACCTTTGTAAACAATTAGAAATAAACGGTTTTTAACATTGATACAAGGCTTTAAGTTTCTTACACCTACTGTTCTTAGCCTGTTAGAAATGATGCATGCTTGATTCGTGCATGTGTTCGTGCGTTTGCTGGTTTGTTTGTTCAGTCTTTTTACTAGGGTATTTATTTCACTTACCCTAATTCTTCAACCATTTCACCCCCTCTGAGTGTGTCTAGTCGAATAGGTAACATGAAATTAGACCACAAGCAAATTTGGGAAAAGACGTAATCTAATTATAAATAATGAATTTATTATTATTGCCTACTGTATAACTTATTAATTAGCCTCTGTGCCTGGGATTTAACAAGTTAGACTGACTGAAAGTCTTCTTATTGGAAAAATCTCAGTGGGTGAAAAGGTTGTAGAACTAGGGTATATTTATACTTTCTTTCTACCATTGTTTTGGACAACCAAGAAGAAACCTGCATCTAGTAAAAAACACTTGTTATCTCAATATCAGAATGGTGTATGTGCCAGCAAACTAAATTATTTGGATGTGACTGGTTCATGGCTGGGAGATAATCAGAGCCACAGTGAGGCCCCAGTTTGAACAGAATTTATCATGATTCTTAAAAGAATAGACAACTTTTGATAACATGCTCTATGGATAGAAAGCCTGTTTTTATGTTATTAGAATAAACATTACTTTAGCTTTCTAAAGTTTTGTAAAGCTGAGTAATCTACATTCAAAGTTGCATCATTCTACTAAAGAAAACAGACCTCTGAGGCTTGTCATTTTGATTGTCAACATCAACCCCGGCTTAGTTTAAGTCAATCAGTGTACAACCTTATCGAAGGCTACGGATAACTTCTGTTTCCGGTCTGACGGCACGCTTCACCCAAAACCACAAGTTTGTTGCATTGTTGTTATAAGTATCCATTACTTTTTATGCACTTTTAAGGGTATTGTAACGAATAAATTTGGTCCGGGATTAAGGAACAACTTGAAGACTGACAAAGGCAGAATTTTAACCTGCCCTCAGCTTTATAATGCCACAGTGTGGAGCTTTGTGCTGCAAAACAGAGGCCTATAATGGTTTAGATGTAGAGAAATTGGATCCTCCGACACATTTTGCTCTTTTCCGCTGAGTTAAACATGTCAGACTTCATAAGTTGTTGATCTGACACTTTTGACTAAATGTTGTAAAGTTATAGTGCACTGATTGAAAGAAAGTATACCACTATTTTCACTTGTTGTCCCTTGTTCTCTGGATATACATATGTGTTAATGATAAGCTTTCTCTTCCTTTAATGTATACTAACCCATTTATCGGTCACCGTTGATACGCCACAGTTGATGCCAGAGGGGGGCCTTACTGCAGTTTGTAGATTTGTTTATATTTATAAAATGTACAAAAACAAAAAGATAGAATGGGAAACTGATATATATACATGTATATGTCTAAAAAAGACAGTTTGGTCTGAAGACTGACAGAGTTAGCAGGAAATCCTGGTTTAAAAAATGGCTAATTATTAACACAGGAAAAATAAATGGTTTTCCTTGATTACTTGACAGACAAATCCATCAGACCGTTACGACTTATAATTGATTACATACAAATCCATCCATTTTCCAAATAATTTTTTTGTAAACTGAGTGATAAATTATAAATGATTTGTTCTATGTGTGTAGGTGTTAAAGTGAAGTGTTATCTATGTATTTAAGTTGAAATATCATGAGCCCATAAACTTATAATGACTCAGTCGAGTCGAGTGAAGTGTTTGCCGTGTCAGCCAATGAAGTTCCTTGGCTAAATTGGATTTGATCCAGGCTTGTGCTGATGGGGAGAACGGGATAAACAGTGTCTTTCCATGATTAGCTAAACTCAGTTTCTGTTTCTCTTTTATTCTGGCTATGCCAGCGTGTCCAGCTTTTGTAACCTGTCCGAGAGACAGGTAACACTGGGTAATGGTTGTTTCTGATGAATCATAAATGTATCTTCTGATTCCGTTTCTCCTACATTCTTGCTATGTGACCAACTTTTCTGATCTCTCCAAAGACATCTAGTGATGGTTTGTAATACCAATAGACTGTAAGGCATTCTATAGGTCTTTTTCCCTATAAACACAAACCCTTTATAAAGTTAAATTTCCTTTATCGATAAACTTTCTTTGGAGTTGGTAAAACCTTAAAATAAGAAAAAAAGGCGATTTGATGTGGAGTCATGTATAAACGTATTGTGGTGTCCCTGTGTTGCCAGCATCTTTGAAGGTACATGGTTCCATTCGCCTGTTGGGTTGACACACAGCCATGTGAGTGAAATAACCTTAAGTGCGCCGTTAAATCCCAAACAAACAACATTGCCACTTTTGATCGTGTCTTGTGGACAGAAGAAACATTCTTTATTATATTTTTGTATTTGTATTTTTTATTATATATCTAGATTCAACAGACTTTTTTTCTGTACGGTACCGTTAATTGGAGGTTACTCAGTACACAGGTACAATGTTAACTATCCACTGATCCACAATGAACTTAATACAGGGATTAATTAACCAAATTATCTGCCTTCTTCTTCTTATGTTATTTTATTGCATGTCATACATTTTTATACCTGACTGGACACGTTGCGATTTTGTACCTGTCATTTTAAATTACAGGTGTGATACACGTAAACTAATGTGAATTTAAAGAATGTCTGACAATAATTCATTAGCTGTTTTTAATTAGATTTTACTGATAGTACACGCCACAATGATTTATTAATTATTTCAAAACATTTAATTAAAAAAATTGTCTCTGAACTTGTTTGAAATTGTTTGTTTTTGTGTTGTGGATCAACAAGACAGGTTAAGTCAATTTTGTTAAATCTTATGAATTTAATTATAAGAGATATAAGTCAGTTAATTTAATTTCAATTAACACTACTTCTTAAGAATCAAATTTTTTTTTATTATTTAATTTAATTTATTATGCATAAAGTAAAATAATAAACCACATCTACATCATACATGTAGCTGTAAATGTTTAGTGAAAAAGCCCTAGAACATGGATTATAGAAGATACAGACATTTTTTTATATTTTCTTTCTATACATTTATCAATATATATAAATGTTTTATAGTACATGTAGTCTTCAGTAGCCCTTATATATTCCAATATATTTCAGATATTTTCTTTACTTGATAGTAACATGCATTTTCTTTTTCTTTTTTAATTAAATGTTTTAGCATAGATAGAAAACAGTCAGTGTGGGTGGATCAAGGTGTAAAATGATAAGATCCCAATAATTAAGACCGTGACCCAAAGGTTGAACTGTGAAATAGAAATAGGAACATAGATGGTATAAAGTTCAGCTGCATAAAGTTTGTATTATTATATAAAAAGAAAGTTCTAAGTATGACAGCAATAAAAACTTTGCCCATGTTTTGGCACAAATTTAACAGTCATTATAAATACACATTGCATGTTTTAAAATTGGGTGGCCAACAGCCAAAGTTTTGATGAAATAAGGTATATACAATTATACATGTAGTCCAATTAAAGCTTTAAGAGTTCGACCAACTGACAAATGCAATGTTTAAAGCTCTGTGGTATACAAACAATTAAGCCAATTAACTTGTGATAAAAGCGACAATGGATTAGATAGTGTCACACTCAATGCATTCAACAACACAAATATTAATTAGTCTCATGATCTTTTAAATGTAAGTTTAGTTTGTTTACACTTAATTTGTTTTTTTATCTTCCACCAATGTTGTCGTTGTCACTAAACAATTAAAATGTCTAATTTTCTTTCTAATTAGTGTTTCATTGTTAAATTAGTGTCAGTTTTATGCAGATTACACTCATTGTTTCACTTATACATGTAGATTATATTCAAACAATAATTTTGAAGTTTTCAGTTATATAAAAACAGAAGGATTCATTTTACAATTGTTTCATAATGATTGTAAATGTTTATTACTGTAGCCTACATCTTAAAAAAAAAAAACAGATTAAAAACTACCCTAAATCCTCAACAAAGGCTAGAAAAAGAAGTGTGAAAACAAAATCTTGAAATGTTTATGAAGTTCAGGCTTACAACTACCTGAAAATTCAAGTTTTAGTTCAAACTATTAGTTTATTAATTCAGTAAATTACTTAAAACTTGTGCCCTCATGGTTGAATTTGATGATGATTTTGGGTAAATCATTACCAGTCATTTCAATGAACTATACTCTTGGTTTTCTGACCTCAACAAGCAATAAACCTATATTTTCAAAAGATCTTGTTGATATTAAGAAAGGAACAAATAGATGTCGGCGTACATGTAGCATTCTAAACTAATAAACCTGTTCCCATGATGCGAAAAGTGGGTATATAAACATTCGGTTGATTTTTTTTTTTTTTATAGATTCGTATTAATCACTAGGGAAGTTTAAACAGCAACAGACCTAGTGCCAGAAGTAACTCTCCTATGATATTTAATTATTTTTTACATTTTATAGGAAGTGGGGTGACAGTGAAACACTCTTAGATAAATGTTGCCCCTACAAACGTTGTTGTGTTGTAATTCTCATCAAAGCCTGTTAGTAACGCGATGTGATAAAAATGGGATAATCCCGCCGAACCAAATGGGCGTTTCTTCACATTCACGTGATTATGACAGCCACACTCAGTATCAGGGAGTCTAAAAATAACTTTAAGTTTCGATATGTTTGTATTTATCGCCAGCATCACATGACTGGGTGTCTTTTGAAAGCTCTCCTTCCATTTGGACAAATTTTGTTGGAATTTTATACCTTTTAACACGAGATGACTGCCGATTTTTAGACTCGAATTGAAAAAGAACAGACATCTCAACAGACAGTACATGTGACATGTAGGTGTTTATTTACTTGCACAGGCTATATTTTTTTCTAAAAATGCTAAAAACAGAATCCCTTTCGTAGTGGCTCCATTTACCTAAGAGTGTTTCACTGTCACTCTCCGTCCTATAAAATGTACAAAACTATTAAATATCATAGGAGAGTTACTTCTGGCACTACAACAGACCTTGTTGCAATAAATTGTTCCATTTTTACTTCAACCCTTTTGATTTAGCCCCCAGTGCTTTGGGAATTTTTTTTATAATGTTTCGAAACCTGTGTTTTGCTTAACTTTTGCCTTGTAGAGATCCATTTGTCTCCCAGATTTCAATTGCGGTTTGGTGGGTCGAAGCTTTCGGTGCCCTTGATGTGGTCTCTGAAATAACAAAATCGAATTGTTTGTGTCCTGTTTTACATCCTTTAAATACCCTGTGTTGTTTGTGCCGTTAAGGGTGGTTTCCTTCAACCATTGGACAAGCACATCTGTCATACATGTATGAGTGAAATAACTTTTAAGTACAAAAAACAATTTACCACAGAAACAAGCAAATAAACCTGGATAATAATAGAATTCTGAACTTTATAAGCAACTGCGTGAAAGAATTAAAGTGGTGCATTACTGCGCGGTTACATTTTTATGAGGCTCAAAACTAAGTGATGGCGGCTCCAAAAAGTCTGGCAGCTACATGTAGGTGACAAATCTAATAAGAAACATGTCACAAGCTATCTGAAAATCAGCGGGCCATCTCAAATATGTTTATACTAATTGTGGTTGGTCAGCCCTGGACACAATGATTAATTAATTAATAAATATTTTAGATATTTTTTAGATAATACTTGTAGTTTGAGGGCTAGTTTGTAGGATGTGTTGCCCCTTTAAGTATGTTAGTAACAAGCTCAAGTTTTGAACAATTCTTTGCCTGCATGTATGAAAACTTTATGAACAACCACCCCTGAAATTTTCAGGTTACACATTTCTCGCTAGATCCTACATACGTTAAATATGGCTTGTAAGATTTCTTACGATAAATTCCTTTTTTTTTTTCGGTTTGACACCGACAGTCACAGACTGGGTTTAAAAAAATGAAAAAAAAAAATTAAAATTTCTCGCCAGACGCAAAATTTCACGCGACTGTGGGTCATATGGTCGCATGATTTTCCAGGGGTGTGAACAACCATAGTTACTTATTGATTGGTTGATTGATTAATGTTTTACGCCACTAGTTACTTATTTGTTTATTAATTTATACTGCATCTGGCAAAACAATAAAACTCACACTTTTGCTTTTACCGAAAAAGAAAAGTGGTACAGCGTGCATGAGTGGTGGAAATTCTTTCCACACATACAAAATTATTTAATTACATTTCATTTCTTTCAGATTATGCTTTATTCTCAGGTTACTAACTATTAAATTTTTCTCTGTCTCTGTGATTACTGATTATGATCAAACAGTATTTTTCTTTTCCCTTGTTTCAGATAATTCGTTGCGCCCGCCGATTAGAACTAGTAGTATGTCGTGTGGGGAGGATCCCAGGTTCCTACTCTGTTCACCAGTCCTACATTTGGATGAACCCACTTGGTCGGCCAGTCTCCCCACCACCAGAACTCGAGATCATTGGTCAAGCCAAGTCAGGTGACCAAAGAAGAAGTAGTTTGATGTTGCTGAATGCTGCGGATGAAAGAAAGGTAAATATATATACAGTGTAAGAGTAGTCATTTGAAAAGATGCTTCAAATATGACTTACCCTAAATGCTCGACAAATTCGACCTCTTTACGACTTATAAAACTACAATTTATGCAAAGAGTAAGAAGTGTAGATATGCAAATTTGAAATTTTTATGAAGTTCAGACTTTAAATTACCAGAAAATGTAAGTTTTATTTTTAAATTAACAGTTAAACATTCAATAAATTACTTAAAGTTTGTGCCCTTAGAGGTCGAATTTGTTGAGGATTAAGGGTGTTGTCCTTGGTTTGGACAATGTTAAATGTCGGTTAATTGGGTGGGAGCCTCATGTGCTCTATAAACCAACTAAAGCACTGGGCATGCCCTGCGATGAAAATCTGTCACATTTTGGTATGACCAGTGTCTATCCGTCTTCACGGCGTCTAGTTGGATGTTAGTCCCCAATCCCTTCCGGAGCATAACTAGAAAACTATCAGGCCTATCTTTATGAAATTTGCTAGACTGGACATATTCATTATCAACAACAACATTCACCAGTATTTAAAAAGAAAAAAAAATGTCCTTGTATATAAGTTTCGACTTAGTCAAATTGAAATAAACTTGGATTTAAACATTTAAATAATACCAATTAATCTTCACGTCCAATTCTAATTTCATATCAAAGTTAAAGCGGTAATCTAAATTGTAATGCAAGTCTGTATATGGTATATTCTGATTATTTCAGATAAACGTCCTAATTGAAGAAGACGAGAGTCTAGGTTTGATGATCCGTGGTGGACGTGAGTTTGGGTTAGGAATTTACGTGACAGGAGTGGACACAAATTCAGTATCACATAGAGCTGGTCTTCAGGTAGGACCTTGTCCAATAGATAACAATTCTTATGATCACTTTTAATATGAGTATTTTATTATTTTAGGGTGCTGTTTGTTAAAGTTGTACAGACATAATCCACTTTATTCAGTGGGGACACAAGAAAGTGTTGCACTTCACCTGCTTAAGTGTCAAGATTCACACCCTGAAATGCCTCCAAGGTGACCATGTTGATGTTTTAAAAAAAACTTTGATAAATTTTCTCCCAAGAACAGTACTGAACAAACTGAAAGGGGTAATATCAAGTTTTTTACTTGTCCTATTAAGCGGTTTTTAATTCTTTTTGGCAAAATTGAACTCCCTGATATATTTTAAGTACAGGTGTCAAAAATGCCCACCTCGCACATTGGTAACATTTGAAATGTAATTTTATTTGTCAACGAGAGTAGCAAGATGGCGCTCAAAATCGAAAAATCTCCCACCACTAACACAAACTTTATTTTGAAATTACCGACGCAAAGCGAGTTTTTGACGGTTACGGTTACTTAAAATACAATATTTTTATAAATTAAACTACACAAGGAATAAGAGAAAATTGTTAATAAGTATTGAATAAGATGGCAAGTTCCATGTACATGTATGTGCGCCCTATATGATGCAGGAATTACAAGTTAATAAGTGCTTCGTAGAACATCATGCAGCGATATTTCTTAATATCTTTTACAGATTGGTGATCAAATTCTGAACATAAACGGTGAAAGCTTTCTAGACATTTCTCATGCGGAGGCTGTTGAGGTATTGCGAGACAGCAAACATATGATGATGATGATTAAAGATGTCGGCAAACTGCCCTACGCCAAAACCACCATCGACAAGACTCTCTGGTTTAGTTCTGACCAACTCCGAAGATCACAGTCTAACAGAGAGTAAGTATCTTCTTTAAGTCGCATTTAGTTGCTGGGTTCATAACAAAAACATGACAAAAATGGATTTACAACTTCTGGGTATTTAGTTTGATACACAACATTTCGGACTAGATGCTTAGACCATTTTCAAGCAAATTTTTGTTTGCTTAGCATCTAGGCCGAAACGTTGCTGATCAACTAAATATACCCCGAAGTTGTAAATCCATTTTTGTCTTCAGTTGTTCTTGTTAGAGAATAAGTAGAGGAATTATAAAATTAATAGAATCAACTAGTTTTGTGAAAGCTATGGAGGAAGAGATGGCTTAATTGATAATTGTACCGAGTTTTCAAGGTTCTGTAGTTTCATCATTTTTCAGTGGGGCATTTAGCATTCTAAATTTTATGTCAATATGGATTTATGTTTTTGTTTTTCAGGCTTTCAAATTCTTACAGAGAAACCAATGAACCGATTGGAAAGGTAGGGCTATATGTGTTTTTCATCATAATTATCATCCTAGAAGTTGGCTATATCTGTAGTTGTATAAGTGTTTTTTTGTGGGTGGTTCGGTGGGAGCCTTCTGTGCCCTGGTGCTCTTTGAGCTAAGAGGCATCAGGAGGTCGATTTGTTGTTGTGTCCTGTTTTTAGTCCTGTAAGTGTACTGTGGTGCCTTCTGTGTTGCCAGTGTTGTTTAGGGTGGTTTCCTTGTCATATTGGTTGGGGCACCGTCACTGGTGAAATACTCATAAAAACCCAATCAAACAAACAATGAGTGTGTTATAACAGACAAAAAGGGCAATTTGTCGTGTGACCGGGTGTTCAGAGCTCAGGAGCATGCAAAACAGATTTGGTTCACTGACATGACTGATTGGTTTATTGGTGTTTAATATTCCTTGCTCAAAAGTATTTCACTTATATGAATATGATGGTGGTATATTCCAACTTACTTTAAAACTCACTTTAAACTGCTAGGCTGTGAAGTCTTGTCATTAAACAGTCACTTTCTATCCCATTAATGTCTCCAATAGTAAATTCAATGTTTGAACATGCATGTTGAAGTCAGACTGAAATTAAAATTGAACTGAAATCTGTCAACTGCTTAAGAGCATAGAGACTGTGTTTGGCCACTGGTTGCACGTCGATACCGATGCGCGTAAAAAGCTGAACAAATAATGGCAGACTTTAAACAAGTTGTTAATGCGTACTCCCCGATTCCCCTTGGTGGTATAGCTTTCAAAGCTCTCGCTGATCTAACACAACATATTGAAGCACCTGCTATTCAAACTTGTAATTTAAAATTTCTATTTTCCGCAGACGGTCTTTTCTCGAGGGGCGGGTTCACAGTTGATGCTGAACTCCATGGCAACACAGCACTGGGACATGATACAAGAGCAGGCTCGTCAACTCTTAAATCAAACCGACCAGGAAACGTTGAGGGTCCATTTGGATGATTATCAGAGACAGTTTATACGTGTGGATGAACTCGTCTTGTCATTAGCCGATCTTTTAAATACTAGTTCCAAGGTGAGAGCCTTGTTTGTAAATTATGTGTGTTGTAAATTCCATCAAGGAGAAAAAACAAAAATATGAGATATGGGATATGGGAAGGTATGTCAACGTAGAGAAAACTTCCAATAAAAAATGGATTATTTGACTTCCAATGGTGAGAAATTTTTTTCTAAAATCTAAGAATTAAAGATAAAAGTTATATTTTGTTATAGCTGTAGGAATTGCTTTCATTGATGTACAATAGAATCATAATGGTGTCTTGCTTCCTATATCAGTGGCAGAAAAGATTATTAATTGGTAGAACTGCATCTTAATTGTTTTTATGTCAAAATTATGAATTTTGTTTATTATTTCAAACTGCTGCCTTATCTTCATCAGTTTTTTTTTTAAAATCAACTCATCAAAGACGTTTTTTAAATATTGAGATTTTTTGGGTGATAATTACATTGTTCCTAGGTATTAACAGCAAAATTATGAAGGTTGGGATTTCTTTGTCATGTTTGTGTGGGGATGACAAATGTTCTCCATAAAAATCATACTTGAAACAAAATCATTTAGGTGTAACAGAATTTTGTGACAATGTTATTAGAAATATTACAAGTGACACTCAGCAATTTTGCATTTTCAACTTTACATAAATGCAAAATGTGAAATGATACAAATTGCTTTATTTTGTCTTCCCACAGTTCACCTTGATGACTGAAGTGAGAAATCTGATCGTTCCTAGAGATCTAGATAAATTTGACGCTCTTGTGATGAAAGAAGAGGTAGAAATGCTCCAGGTATTGTTAAAGGGATATCTTTTTTAACATGTATACAAACTCACTTCAGGATTGTTTGCAATTTGTTTAATGTTCATCGGACTATGAACCTAAAAACGAAATATTATGATGTCCAATTTGCGGTTCATACAAAAAGACTCATACTCTCATACTTAACATAAATTGACAATAAAAACAACAAATACCTTTGCAAAACAGTGATATGGTTAAAGTTAAATGACATGGGAGTAGATTGAAAAGTAGAAAAAGTTTGTACAAATTTGTTTTTATCGTTAATGGCGTCACCCCAGGTTTAACATCCATAAGGTGATGTCCCTTACGATCAAAAAGTTTTTTCATGAAGTGACATGGTTAAGATGAGGGAAGATTGAAAAGTAGGATAAGTTTGTACACATTTTTTTTAAGCGTACATGACGTCCTCCCAGGTTAAACATCCATAAGGTGACGTCCCTTACAATCACAATTTTGTTCATGAAGTGACATGGTTAAGACGAGGCAAGATTGAAAAGAAGAAAAAGCTTGTACAAATTTTGTTTAATCAAAAATGACGTGACGCCTTCCCAGGTTTAACATCCATAAGGTGACTTCCCTTACGATCAACAAGGGAAGATTGAAAAGTAGAAAAAGTTTGTACAAATTGTTTTAATGATAAATGACGCATCCCAGGTCAAACATCAATGAGGTGACGTCCCTTACGATCAAATTTGTATTTCATGAAGTGACACGGTTAAGACATGAAGGGAAGATTGAAAAGTAGAAAAAGTTTGTAAAAACATTTTTTTATCGTAAACAAATTCCCGTTTAACATCCATAAGGTGACGTCCCTTACGATCAATTTTTGTTTTCATAAAGTTGTGGTTATGAAACTACCTCATGGGCTTTAACACAATCAGGCTTCATCAGGCCAGTGTAGAAAAAGTTTAAACAAATTTGTTTTTATCGTAAAAGACGTCCTCCCTGGTTTAACATCCATAATGTGACGTCCCTTACGATCAATTTTTTTTTCTCATGAAGTTGTGGTTATAAAACTACCTCATGATCTTTAACAAAATCAGGCTTCATCAGGCCAGTGTAAAACTGATTGGCCCATGCAATCACAAACCTCCACCTAAGTCTTGATAAAAGTTGAAATTACTCCCATGCACTAAAACTTTGAAAATGTTCAGAAGAGTTGTGAGTGAAGGCTAAGGATCACTTTTCTCCAAAATAAAGTCTTGAATGTTCATTTGGATATTTTATTTTTTAAAGTTAATTTTGAATCAAAATTAAAAGTTTGTGAATCAACATTTTCAAACTTAATAAGAATCATGCATTTATGTTTTTAGACTCGACAGAAATATTTGGCACAGGATCGCTTCTCATCGGGCCATTCTGACCAAGAGTCACCTAGACCACGAACAGTAAGTGTGCAGGATTGCCTTTAGAATCCTGGTGCTATTTCAGTACTATCAATTCCTGGCTGTTACGGTTTTATATTATATACCCCCAGCCTGCAAAATTGACCAATCAAAACACTGGGAATTTGATTGACAGATAATAAAACATTATCCTACAGCCATATGAATGAAGAAACCCCAGCAAAGTAGACCTACAGTGGGCTCCTACTGAATATCAATGGAATAATCAGACAAGAAAC
Source organism: Katharina tunicata (assembly GCA_032466195.1). Lineage (NCBI taxonomy): Eukaryota > Metazoa > Mollusca > Polyplacophora > Chitonida > Mopaliidae > Katharina > Katharina tunicata. Next base: position 16,129 of record JAVFBZ010032805.1, read on the forward strand.
TAGTAAAATAAACTATTAGGCCTATTATTAAAGCTAGTCTCGTGATAAAGTCCATCTCCAAAGGTATTTTATGAAAATGTTCTTGTCTTGTATTGCCTGGGATCCATTTCACAAAGCCATCTTATTTGGTCACAACAAATGTACCAGGAAACCACTTTTACTAGTGGTTGTCATTCTAGTTTGCAAACTGCTTGTTTTTTTTTTGTTTCTAAGAATTACTTTTCATTGTAATGAATTATTTCAGCTTTTTATGTACTTTATTTTCACAGAGTTATAAAGATATGAACTTTACCAGGCACCGAGCAGATCACCGTTTATCCCCTGATTCCTCACCAGAAATGCATCACCATAGCAACAGACTGCCTTATGGGGGAAATACTAGTAACTATAAAGACAATGATAATGTACGCATGTACCGTTCCACAGAAAATATAAGTGTGATGAAAAAGCCACCAAGACGTAACTTAAAAATAAACAGTTCTATGCAAAAGTTGACTTTAGCCTCTCCCAGTATAGACAGGTCAAACAGTGACCTTAGAGTACGGGATCAAAGGTCAAGTGAAAGGTCACCAGATTTACAGAGGGCAAGGTCAGAAGATCACCTCCTGGTGATGGCAGATATACATAATGGATTGTACAGCATTTCCAAGGTAATTATTCTTGTGATCAGGAAGTATGATTTTTTCTGCGAAAGGAAGTCCTGTAAAACCCATGCACACACTTTTATTTCCTTAGTGGGTGGTTTGCGAAAGTTCCCTGTGCCCTGGTGCTCGCTGAGCGGATTTGTTGTCACTGTGGCGTCCTGTAGCGAGTTCTGTCCATGCCCGTGGCGTCCTTGTCTGTTGTCAGTGTTGTTGGGGGTATTTTCCTGTACCTTTGTCATGTTTGTGGCTGTTATGTGAGTGAAATTTCCTTAAGTATGGTGTAAAACTCCAATAAATTAATCAATCATTCAATCGATTTGCATGTGACATGGAATTTAGTAAAAAGAGAAAAGGAAAAATTTACTAAGATGCTTACGATTTGACCAAGACTTTAGTATGCCATGATGCACATTCAAGAAAATCCTAAGCTGTTGTGGCGTGGGGTGGAGGATTTTATTATGGATATTTAACCTGTCTATATTTGGGCCCAAATTTGATTTTGCCCTTCTAAGGGAAGGGTCTCTGACAAGATGTCCAAAAGATGTCCAAACTGAATTATGAATGAAGTTTCTTCTCATATAGAGCATATTACAAATGTGAATAAACAGTAGAAACGTTATGTTTTTTTTGGAATATTTAATAAGGTGATTTTTGTTTTAATTTTCATTTAATGTTATATGTATGTCTCCTTAATAAATCTAAACATATGTTGACTGTAAAAGAGTTGGGAGGTCTTAATATTGAACATACCCTAATTCTTCAACCTTTTCACCACCCCCTGAGATTTTTGCAACAATAAGACTTTCAATCAGTCTAACTTGTTAAATCTCAGGCACAGAGGCTAATTAATAAGTTATACAGTAGGCTATAATAATACATTATTTACAATTGGATTACGCCCTTTCCCAAATTTGCTTGTGGTCTAATTTCATGTTACCTATTCGACTAAACACACTCAGGGGGGGTAAAATGGTTGAAGAATTAGGGTAATATTTTTTCTGTAACCAGAAGAAGAGGACAGTGTGTAAACTTATATGTAAACTAATATTCCGAAGACCTAATTTTTAATTTTCATGTTTATATTATGCCTCCAGTCCCTAAAATAAGAATAAATCTCAGAAAATGTTGACAGTAAAATAACTTGGAGGTCTTGTAATAATTTGATCCTGTATATTTTCTCTTCAGCCAGTAGAAGAGATGAAAGGGCCAGCAGAAGGTGACAGCGGTGTCTACATGAACGGAAGCAGTACCAGTGATAGCAGCTCACCGTCATCAGTGTAAGCATGGGGGTGGTTAGCGGGAGCTTCCTGTGCTCTGGTGCTCTCTGAGCCAAGAGGCATCAGGAAGCCGATTTGCTGTGGTGTCTTTTGTTTTTCCTTCTGTTAATGTCCTGTGGTGTCTTGTGTGTTGCCAGTGTCGTAACGGGTATTTTCCTTCAACTCACATTCATAAACCACATTGGTGTGGTGTTCAGTATTAATTATTTGATTAGTGTTTGTTGTCGTACTCAAGGGTATTTCACTTGTGTGAATGGTGATGCAGGGTGAAAAAACAGACAAAAACCTTGTAAAAATCACCGCACGATCTCAGCAGCCACCAGAAATCTCCCTTATTTACCTATACAGGGACTTGTTTTCTTTGGGAGAACATTGTCTTAGGTTGACCAGATTCTAGAAACACGGAAATTTAACCTATGACCCTTAGAGTCAGGCACCTTGTCGCTAGCAGTAAAGGTTGGCCTCCTATAACAATCCGATTATTCACCAGCCGATGGAAACAAAATTTTCCGACATCACAATATAAGAGATTTTTTCTGACAATATTAACTATATGTATTTTGGTAAATAACCATTTAGATGGTAAAATATATTGTAATGGGGACGGAAGACATGATTAATTTCTGATCATGACGTCTTTATTACTTTTGAGAGGAGCACTTTAATCGGAACACAGGCCAATTAAAATAGTAAAATAAAATAAAAAATTTAAAAAGTGTCTTTGGAATAATAATATAAGTAATAACGTTTTTTTAAGTATTTTGTTATTTTTAGATATTCCCATTTGACATAATTTGTGACCAACCATGCTGAATTCAATCTGTTTTGTCTTTTTACTTGTTACAGACATACTGAAGTAAACTCAGGGTTATATTTAGAGAAAAAACAGGTAAGGATATTATTTATATTTATTTCCTCACGACCCCTCTAAGGCTTGTTACCTGTGCTGCCCCTAAAACACTGGGCTGCCTGGGAAAATCAGCTTCAGGAAGCCATGTTTTTTTTCACTCATATTTTTTTCCATTTTTATGTGTGAATATTATTCATGTTGCAGGAAGACCTCATCTCTTCATTTCTATTAAAATGTTTGTGTTGTTTGTGCTTATAGTGTATTGTAAAGTTTTCATAGTGATGTTATGGGTAGTATAGCTGTGGTGTTTATCATTAATGTCATTGATTAAATCAGAAGACCATGACGTTATTTGAAACATGGAGTTTATCGTGACGTCAAATGACGTCATCCCTTTGTTGGGTGCCGAAATGAATTGCGTCTTAATACCAGCAAAGGCTTTGACGCAATACTTTTTCGAAATGTAATAACAATATGTAAAAACAAAAGTTTAATTACATTGCAGTGAAACATCAGTTTTCTTGGTGATGGAAAACCTGATATTTCATCATGTATAAATAATAAATATGTTTAATTGATGATCAGGTTCCGAAATGTCTGGATTCGCATCACATTTTGCCATACAAGAAGAGCTTTCTGCGATACCTCCTCGATTTTGTATCGCTATTTATTGGTATGCAAAGATACACAAACATTATTTTGATAGCAATTTTTTATTTTTTTTTTGCTACTCAAAAGTTTTACAACATTTCGGACCCTGGATGATGGCGGAATAAAAAGTTATATTTCATAATTATATTAATTATATATTATCTACGTGTATACCAACATGACTTCCTTGTTCAGTGTGTCTCTTAGTCTATGTTGATCATTTTAACCGAATAGACTCACTGGTTAATTGCCTGGTCTGCTGTATACATTTATATTTTGTTAGAACTTTAGCATCCGGCCTAAAAGAATCATTAAAAGGAATCTTAATTCAAAGTTCATTTTTTGTACTACATGTAAATAGTATATGAAAACATTAATGTTGTATGAGAAATCTACTCCACTGAGCCACAATATTTCTTGGTGTTGATGTTTTTTTTAGCTAGCCTTATATTTTATTTTATTATGTATATTAAACAAAAACTGTTGTTTTATACACTCAATCCTCCAAGGGTTGTAATTTAGTGTGTAGAGAAACTCGGAATAAAACTTTTGGCTATCGAAGATGCCCCCCCAAAGGAGCCTCATTTTGTTCCGTAGAGAGCCCCAATATTGATTTGTACAAAACTTCATTAGGAAGCTTTGATGTACTGTAGATCTATTATTACCTTTACAGGTAGAACACAGGTAAATAATCCATGAATACAGGTGAAGGTCTCAGGTGAAAATATTATTTCCTCTCTTATGGATCTGTGCTGTAAATGCAATAAAAATTCTCAGAGAAAAATGCAACTAAAACTAGTAAAATGTATCGAGCGATGAAATTGTAGGTTGCTAAAAATAATGACAGCCATTCAAATCAAAATAGAGTGTAAGGCTTGTTTTCTGTACTGGTAAAGAAGCAAAAATAAATGTTTTATCCAGCAATCTCAGAGTGTGATAGATATTTAATCATTCATTGCAGATTTCGTAAGGCATTTGTGCAAGTTGTTCTGTGACTAATTTAGCACAGTTTTATTTTTGAGAAACTAAATTATTATGATAATTTTCTTTCAACTAAAAGAAATCTTATTGTCCATGCATGTTTGATATGTTGTCATCCCATGCTAATTTTCAATGACTTTAAAAGAGATCATTTAAAATGTTAATCGATTGTTTTATTAAACTTTATTGATTTCCTGACAATGATAACAAGAAGAAAGTTGATTTATTTGGTTAGGTCATTCATGTACAGCCTATAACTATTAAGTTTAATTATTTACTTTCTGGTTCATAGAATAACATAAGATATTATGGATATTCAACTTATGCTATATTTTTGGCACAACGTTTCAGCCTAGATGCTAAGAATGTTTTCAAGGAATGATTCAAAAATCTAAATTTCTGGTTCATGCCTTGCTGAAGATCTGGACTTGAGATCTGGCAAGGAAAAAAAATCGGCTTGCCTCCACTGGAATCTGAACTCTGGTTTTGAAACAAGCAGAACTCTTATATATATTTTTGTATAAATGTAGAGAAAGAAAATTTTGTTTGCCTCCACTATTGCCAAACAATTAAACAAGGGGGAATCGTTCCTTTGATAGAGACAGTAAATAGTTCATCACAGCTTAAGTAAGTGGTATTGATTTTATATCAATGAGTTATGATAGCGGAACTCGTTAACTGACTCTGGGATTTTTCATACCTGCTTATGGCGGCAACATATCGTATTTTATTGATTTTACACGAATAATCATGCACAAAGGAAATGAGTCAAATTAACTGACCGAAGGCTTGATATACATGCATTGTTGTACTTGTGAAGGATTTGAGTCAATACAGTGTTTTGTCAGTTAATAAACTGCTGTAATTTGTTATGTGATAAGAATTATACTTATTGAAGTAAGTTAATGAACTCCAGGTCAGAATACCTGATCATAACAGGATAAAGACAATGATACATTATTTTCTGTTGCTTCTACGACAGGCAAGACACAAATATAGTATATATATTTTTTGTCTCTCTTCGGTGGTTTGGGCCAATATGAAGCCAGATGTAGGGCGAATAATTAGCTGCATCGTTTGCAATACTAAAACTAGGTCCATTTGAAACTTTATCAATACAAATCAAGTAGAGGCCAATTGTAATAAATTTTCCCAAAACACTTACGAAAACATTAAAATACATGAGAAAATCGGCAAAATATCATGGTGCACATCTTTTCAATTTTTGAACTTTCACCATAAAAAAAAAAAAAATAGTGAAAATAACATTAATTTATGAAACCTACCTTGAGCCATTGTCCCACGGTCCCCTTACCCCTTATACATGTAAACCCGTCAGTGGGTTCTTACTGTCCTATGAGTATGGGTGGGTCAAAAAAGAAGGACTATTTTGATCCAAGTTAGATTTAGTCCACCTTTTTTCTGCCCGTGTAAAAGCAAACATAAATCTGATTCGGTCCAAACCCATCACTTTTTGTGTGTCCGTTTACGGCCAAAGAGTAAGCTTAAGGTTATCTCTTTGTTGTCTGACATTGGTTAGAGACACAAGTTCATAGTTAATACTTGTTTATAGTTTTCTACCTGTTTAAACCTGTTGATAGCTTAAAACTTGTTCAACTGAGTTTTACTTATAGTTTTATACCTGCTTTATAGTTTTATACATGTTCATGGTTTTATACCTGTTTATATTTTTTATATACCTGTTTATAGTTTTTTTTAACCTATTTATAGCTTTGTTTTACCTGTTTATGGTTTAATACCTGTTTATAGTTTTATACATGTTTGTAGTTTTTTTTTTACCTGTTTATAGATTTATACCTGTTTATAGATTTATACCTGTTCATAGTTTTATACCTGTTCATAGTTTTATACCTGTTCATAGTTTTATACCTGTTTATAATTTTATACCTGTTTATAGTTTTATACCTGTTCATAGTTTTTTCCCTTTTCATAGTTGTATACCTGTTTATAGTTTTATACCTGTTCGTAATTTTACACATGTTTATAGTTTTGTACCTGTTCATAGTTTTATACCTGTTCATAATTTTATACCTGTTCATAGTTTTATACCTGTTCATAATTTTATACCTGTTTATAATTTTATACCTGTTTATAGTTTTAAAGTTTTGTACCTATTAATTAGTTTTGGTGTCTTTGGCATCACTATTCCAGTAGAATAAAGACTGTTGTCGCCTGTACTTTGTCATGTATAGTCATCTACTTCTTGCCATGTATCAAAGAGTCACTGGAGGAAGATCTGGATCATGCGTCTCTCAGTTCTATGCATTCAATTGTTAGTCTACACTTTGAAGGCCTACTGTGACAAAAACTCTCTGATTCTTTTCTATCTCGCAATGTTTGCTGCTAGAGTCCTCTTCATTACTATTGGGCTCCAAGGTGGCCGTGTATGTAAAATAACACAAAGTAATGCCTGAAAATCCAAGTCATACAAAGGGACAAACAAACAAATACATATTGGCGGATTATCAGTTATATTGACATACCATACTGCATTCCACAATAGACACAGCTTAAATAAACATAAATAATTGATGACTTATTTAGATGTAGAGATAATCCTAACAACAAAGGTAGGGATCTAGCGGTAATTTAAGCCGTGATATTGATTTTCTTGATGTCTGTGGGGAAATTACTGATTTGTCAATGTAAGACTTAATAGATACCAGTTAAATCAATATTGACTTGTTCTCAATTAGTTAGTGCTGCGAGTCACCATTTTAACACTGTCGTAGATGTTCACTCTAGTGACAATTCAGTTGCCATGGTTACACGATGTTGTTGTAAGGGTGTGGCAGGTCCTATCATCAAGGAATACCTACTTGTGTTAGCTAGACTGTAAATGTTTGCTTCATTGCCAGGTGTGGCTCCTTAGTGCATATTTCCTACCTCACACCTTTGGGTTTGTTTATCTATTTTAATTGCTACCTGTTGATTGGATTTACCTGGATAGACAGGTGTTTTATTATTGTGTGTATTTATTAAGCAATTTGTTGTCACTAAGTAGCAAGGAATTATATAGACTTTGTTGGGATGCATTTAGTTGAATTGTCTGCCAGGTAAACGTATATGTAGACTTCAGGAAGGCTTTTTGAAATATTCAGCATTTGATGTTGCTTCAAGGTAAGGAATTTTGTCGCCTAAGATGTTTTTTCAACTTTAGAATGAATGATCCCTGTTTTAAGCTTTGGAGGGACAACCAGTCATAATCTATTACAAGGGTGTTATACCTTAAATTGTAGTATTCTAAAGAGTTTTGTTACCTGAGTTGTTTCCTACAAACTGTTCATTTTGGAAAATCATATTTAAGTTAAAAAAGGAGAAATAATTGTCATTAAATGTTTCTTTTTTTGTAGGTTTTTTTTTTTTTTAAATTACAGATTAGACTTAATACTTTGCTCTGTAATTTATTTAAAGGGCACAGCTATGCACTTTTGAAAAAATAGTTTAAGTCTGATTGTTGATTTGAAGGTTTTGAAACCATAATAGGCCTTCTTTTCTGTAATGCCACTTTGCAGTTCTAAAATTGCTAACATTGCATAAGGTAACAATTAGGATTAAGAATCCACAATTAAATTTGTAACTTTGATTTGGTCAATTTTGCTCATTTTTTCATGAATTGTTTCTATCTAAAAATGCCTTCGTCACAAAGACTGTATGAACCATTAACACTTCTATGGATCCAGGAAGAGACTGAAGGGTTAAAAAAAGAGAAAGAGTAAGAAAAAAGACTACTGATGACCATCATGCCTGTAATTCTATCAACTGGTCAGTGCTAAATTCAGACATTGCTGATGACAATGAGCAGAATGTCATTAAGGCTTTTATAGTAGACTAGAAATCAATACAATTGACCATAACGGTGACCAAACGTACGTTTCTGCACATGCACACAGTTAAATGAATAAATGACCATGGGGCTGCGATTTGGGCATTATGTGAGGTTGATAGAAAGGAACTCGTCTCTTAACGATTGGCCCTATTTCCTCAATTTTAGACTTTCAGAGGATTCAGTGGGATTCACTTTATCAATTCACTCAATCTAAGGTGAATCGATAGAGGAGTTTCCCTATAGTCCTGTTAATGGAATAAGTCTGGTTTCAGGTTAGACTGTTCGAAAGATAATGTGGATTTTCAAATGGATGGATGCTTACAGATAATACCAATACGAATTCCACGACCAAAATTACTGCCGTGGAACGAAATCCAAGAGATTATCGCTGTAGGTTTATGCTGTGTCGTGTTGTTGTTGCTCCGGACATGCTTTGATATTTGTTAGTCTGTAAACTGTCTTATTCAATTAATTTACATATATTGTACAGTATGTAAGCTATCATGTTCACTTTTTTAATATTTTTATTTATTATGTTATATTGTTTAAGTTTTAGAGTAGTACAAAGACAATGTCCTGATTTGTTTCCTTCGCCCATTGGGCTGGCATGCCCTCATATGTGTGAAATACACTCAGTTATAATTAAGAATGGCGTAAAACTTTAATAAATCAACCAGATTTGTGTTTGCTTCAAGGGTTTAAGGTTAATAAGCCATCTGTGTTGGCCTTTTGAGTTTGAAAAATAAAATGTGTAAAAAAATGTGTACACATATTTTTGATTTATTTTGCAATGATTTAATTTCAATAGCTTTTATCATATGAGTTGTTGTTAATTTGTTAATACTTCTAACAGTTGTTTCCGAATTGTGTTAAAAGTGTTATATGTAGGCCTACATATAGGAAAGTAGCCTACTCGGCTCTTTTTTGGTGTTTAAAATAAGTTATATTTGACTTGTGTATTAGATGGAGTGCTTATCAAAATTTGGGTAATTTTTTTGCTGTCTCCAAGTTTGAGGTATCATTATGTAATTCATTCACCCCCATCCATCCAGTAACTGTAATTGTTTTCATTGATTTATTGTTGTTGTTGTAGTCTGATAGTAAAACATCCCCACCTGGCAATCATAACGTCACACAACCTACAAAAATGGTAAGTCTTCGTCAGCTTTATTTGAAATGGTTTTCTTTTTCCCAACATGTAATTTAAAATGCTCAAATTTCTTTTTAATTGAAAAACTTTCTGGGAATTTATCAGGTTTTCAGTGGGGATAGCTCTGAACAGTATCTCTTCTTTTTTTTTTTATAGCAAAATTTTATTAAATTTATTAATACTTAAAAAAAAAATACAGTATCTTAATTTACATACATATTGTGAAGGTGTCCTGTTTCTTTCATCTTAAGTTTGTTTTGGATTCGAATGTGTATTGAATAAAATCAAATATCTATTTGTGTGTGTTTTTTTAACAGGACGAATCGAATGATGATTGGGGTATTTGGAAAGAAAAATATGGTGATTTTCCGATGCAATCAACTACTGTTTACAAATCTCAACCTACTTTAGGATTAGCAATAGAGGGAGGGGCCAACACCCGACAACCGTTACCAAGGGTGATCAGTGTACAGGTAAGTTGACAATAAATGCTAATGAATGTTTGTAAAAAATTATTTTGATTGATGAGAATGGTGTCCTGAATGATTTGTTTGTTATTGGGTTCTATGATGTGCTTAAGGGCATAAAACTAGAGGCTAAAAGGCATTGCTTTCCTGTCAAACAGATGCTTCCAATTTATGTCGACAACCATAAAAATGATTTACCCTTTCTGTACAAGAGTACAGATGGAGATTTTTTTCACATCAAAGGGTTAATAATGAACCGTTAATATTTCTAAAATTGAATGGCCCCAAATGGCTTTCAAAGGTTATAATCTCTTAAAAAGTAAATGTCCAGAGTCTTTTTTGCTGTTAATAATTGACATAAAATTTTTTACTGGCAACAAAGACAATAACAGGACAAAATAGAAAGCTGCAAACAACAACCATGAAGGTGTTCTCTTCTTAAATCAATTCTTCTCTAAGATTTTTCAGCTATAACATATTAAGGTATTTTCTATTCTTATGGCTGCCATTTTTATTTTCCAGCCCGGAGGTTCTGCCTATGAATCTGGCGGAGTGAAAGTTGGTCATGTGATCTTGGAGGTTAATGGCCGATGCCTGGTTGGCATGGAACATAAAGATGCCGCTAGAGCGATCGCTGAAGCTTTTAAAAATAAATCTGTTGATAGAATGGAGCTTTTAGTGACCGATTCTGATACAGACGTCAAGGCCATTCTACAGAGACACAAGGACAAGAAATCTTGAAGACGCTTTCAAATAATTGAACAATTTATTTTCTTTTTAGACATTTAATATCATTGTTTGTTTTTTTTTTGGTTTTTTTGGGGGGGTAATTTTGTATGCCCATGATATCAACAATAGAATTAAGTCTGCAAATATAACGAAAAAAGCAAAATGTTAAATATTGTTTTAATCTGATTTCCTTTCATCAAATATCTTCACATCAATATTTCCAAATCTACAATATTTATTTTTGCTTGTCTTTATTTTATTTAAGTAACATTGTATCCTTTTTATCTCGTTATATAGAAGGCCATTTTCATTGTAACATTCATTTTTATTGTGTTTTTTTTAACTTGGCTCAAAATTTACATTGCATTTCCATCGTCTTTGGCAATATTATCATGCATATACATGTATGAACTGAGCTACAGAGGCATATATATACATGTGTGTATATGTATATGCATATAAGCAGAATTACTTTACTATTTTCGTATTTCGTTTTCACAGAGTTATTGATAATTTTCTTGAGAAGAAAAAGTTAGAGCCTTTATGTTTATTCCACCTCCTGATTTCTGGGTTAAGTTAAAGTTTTAGAATAACAAAAAAAAAACCCTGAAAACTAAAAATTCTGCAGGAATATTTAAATGAACATCTGTTGATTTACTGTCACATCTGGGGTAGCTTTGAGGTACATGTATGAACATTATGCCAAGTCAACGCTTTTTAGCCCCTTCCTTTCAAGATACAAAACATTTTCAGGCATTCAACGTAGAGCAATCAAAGGCATTTTCTGATACAAATAAGGAAAAATGGCTGGACTTCATTACGTTTATGTTTATTTCAATTTACGGTAGGTTTTCTCCTGGCTCGTACTGGTTGGATATTTTTTATTTCAATTACTTTTTTGTTTTAGTGTATAAACAAACTTCATAACTTAATCCAGACTGTCATAATTTGTTGAAAACCCCTAAATGTTGGTGTGTATGGGACTTTAAAAGTTGTATGAAACAACTGAACACTGGACCTTTGCCTAATACACGCTCTTCTGAATAGGGTGATAACTAAACCCTATATAAGCAGGCCACTGATACGCCAAATTAATATTTTGTTGAAGATATTATCCATTATCCATTTGTCTTTTTGGTAGCTCTTTAAATGTGATTTTATATATGTAAATATGTATTTATCTTTCTCTACATTTATAAACTTTATTGTTTGATACCATTAAAGATATTTAATACACTTGTATTAATATGCACTCATTCAATAAATGGCTCAATTTAAATCTGTCTTTCATCTTAATCAGGTGTCCATTATTTAGATTACTGAATTTGTTTGATTGTTGATTTACTCCGTTCTTAAGGCTACTTTACTCATACAATGGTGGAATTACACTTGTTTTATTGATGATTTGTTTAGACCAAGCGCTAATGTGTTTGGCTACAATATCGTACAAATAATGACGCAAGACAAGATCGAGTGATTGATTGGTGTTTAATGCTGTGCTCAAGGGTATTCCAACAGTACAGTCATTCTTGTCATTTTAGTGTTTATGCTGTTGGAAAGATAATGTTCCTCCAGCTAGTGCTAAGCATGCCAGCATGAATATTATCTGGAAACATACTGCCCTTAGCCAGAGGGCGAATGCAAGAAGGAAACAGAGCGTTTAGTTAATTGATAGATGAAATTTAAATGCATATGCTGTATGTACAATTCGAAGCTTAACCCAACTGCCCAATAAAGCTTATGGCCGTTTGATTCGAGTTTTACGCCGCATTTAGTAATATCTCACTCGTAAGGCGGCGTGTCAGAACAATGGGTGAAGGAAAATGATGTAAATGCAGCTGGCAAACACAAGACCCCATAATACATTTACTGGACAAAAAAAAACACAAAACATCGGCTTCCTGATGTTATATAACCCCAGAGAGAACCAGGGCACAAGAAGCTTGGCCGACCCCCTGCTAGTTGATAGATAATATTTCCATGAACATCTTAAGCCAGAAGGTACATGTCTGGGCATTACTGTTCATAGACAATAGGGATGTATTACAAATCAATAGAGCTACTAAAATACATAAAATTAAACAGACACAGATATATACATGTATTCTTTTAATTTTCTATAATTTGTCACATTCATTTAATGTACATTTGTATAATTAACACATGAATGAGCTCTGTACATTCAAAAAGACTAACAACCATCAATTTTATCAATAAAATTTGTTCTATCAATAATAAGTATATTTTCTTTTAACAAGTGTACAAACTTGATACAGTACATGTAATCAAAGAAGGTAAGTTGGTTTGCTTTCGTCTGGTTGTCATATTGAAGGTTATTTTCTTTGTATTTGACTGCGACTTGTGAAATTTTTTTAGGTTGGTGTTTTAACACGTACTTAAGGTTATTTCACTCATAAGATGGTATGCCAGCCGAATGGTGAAGGAAACCACCCTCGACAACACTGCCTCACTGGCAACAGAAAACTACAAACGGGATGGGTAAGTCTCGAAACAGGACACCACAACAAGTCGGCTTCAGGATGCCACTTACATGTAGCTCAGAGAGCACCAGGACACAGAAGGCCCCCTCCAACCTCCCACAAATAAAATTTAACCTAAGAATCATGCATCTTTTCTTTTTGAAGAAATACTAAATTTATTGCTCCGTAACACCTAGCGACTTGTGTAGAAAAATCTTAATGTAAATATAAATACGCTCTGTGAGGAGGTACTTCAAACTTCCCACATGGTCCCAAGATCTAGAATTTCAAGGATATTAATTTTCAGTTCAAAATGTTTCTTAAAAAGGGGCATTTTCCAAAGCAAAGATGGAACTCTCCGGTTTTAATACTTTTGCTTCTCACTTTTAATATCAGAAACTAAGAACTTTGAATTCGATTTGAATACTTTTGCTTGGACATCAGATGTATTGGTGCCAGTGGAATGATAATTGGTTAATAAATGTTAGTCAAATCACTACAAGGTCCTCTAAATTCATGAAGACATACTGTATTCTTAAAGGTCCTAAGGCATGAAGGGATTATTATTTTTGAAGTGAGAAGGCAATAAGTAAACAATAATTCAATATTATCTATGGTTTAAATCTGGATTTACATTTTTGTTAGTACATTTGTGATTGGCAAAAAAGCCAGTTTAGACTTTCTTTTCTGTACAAACACAACTCTGACCGTCAGAATCATATTGATAATCAAAACGTCTTAACCTTCATTCCACGAAAATGTCAGTGCAGAGCTTTAATGCTGTATTCTTCAGCCATTTCTTAAGGCTCCCGTATGGTAATATCTTTCAATAAGTTAAATGTACTAAAAGTCCTTATATTGGAAAGTTGTTATATCGGGACAGTATTTTCATAATGAATTCGCAATCATCAAGTCCGTATTTGGAACTTCCCAGCTTTTGTGACATATTTCACTCCTTTAAATGGCTTGTATTTCTGAAAAGACAAAAAAAGTTATAAATTTATTCAGTCAATCAAATTTGAAAACAAATAAATAAAATGTGCATGTAGTTGATCAAATTGTTTGCTATTAAATTTAAGGTTCAAAATGTGCCAGTTTGTTTTTTATAAATAGTGCAAAAACAAACTACCCTAAATCCTCATCAAATTCGACCTCTAAGGGCAAAAAGTAATTTATTGAATGTTTAAGTGTGAATTTGGAACTAAAAGTTACATTTTCTGGTAATTTGAAGTTTGAACTTGCATAAAATGTAGTTTTATAAGTTGTAAAGGGAGTCAAATTTGTTGAGCATTTAAGGTAATAAATAAAAATGTACTGAAAATCACACACATGAAAGGATAAACAAAATAACATGTTACAACTGTTGATTGGGCTATAAAAAGAAATACATGTAACTTCCAGTATTTGTTTGTTTGGTTATTGAGGTTTAACTTTAAGTTAAGGTTATTTCACTTATGTCTTTTGACGGCATGCCAGCCCAATTATTTTTTATTGTTGATTGTTTTACTGTTGAAGCCCTCGACCTCCATGAAAATAGGTTTGTCCTATGGAATTATCGAGATTAAATAAAGATTATTTGATTTGATATGATTTGAACTACCCTAAAATAGGATGACAACACAGAAAACAACACCTGGATACATTTACTGGACGCAAAACAGGACACCACACCAAATCGGTTTCCTGATACCCCTTAGATCAGAGAGCAGCAGGATACTGCTGGAGGCTCCCAGCCAACCATTGATTTTGAAAAACTTTAATATTCAAAGTTGTTCAAGTTCAGTCTTCACCAAGTTAGTGCTTTGTGACATATTTGAAATACAATAAAAACAATTGACTTATTTTTGTAAAACATTGCAGGAAATCTTATAATATTTTGACATGAAGTAACAATGTGATGTTTCAATACAAAGTGCCCGAATGAAATATGTGCGACGCAATCTAACTACATGTAGTTCAATCACTGAGGGGTTTCTTTTAAGTAACCAAAAAGATAAATATGTCCGAACACCAAGTACACTGTATCTCGGCCAAAACACCCACCCAATAATATTAAAAGGTGGTTAATGAGTGATTATGACTGATCATCTCATGATTAAGAGAAATACCAAACAATCACACACACCATATTCATATGAACACACATACCCAGAAGCATAGTGTTAGCCAGAAATCAAAAACAGGATGCCTCAAATCCCTATTTTCAGAGAAACAGGGTGTCTCATTTGACATTTTTCCTATCTTTCACATGTTAAATTTGACTGAATTACATGTAGGGTGTCTCAAATGGATTACAGGGTGTCTCAAAGACACTGAGATACCTCTCTGGCTAACACTATGCCAAGAAGTGAACTTAGACATACACCGTTTATAAGTTCATACCACTCACAGAATAAACGTACATCAATATTCCCACCCTACAACCCCCATATTATCACTGCTAAGCCATATGATACCCTGTGTTAAATAACATGTGTGTTTCGATAGGTCAATGCAAAATTGCAGATGAAATTAGACAACTTAAGATCATGAAACTGCCAGGTTGTACACATGTATGTCATAAATTAAATATAGTCTTGCAGCAATTATATACATTAATTTTTTTTCTTATACAAATGAACCAATTATTAATAGATTTTTAAATTTCATTTTTTTTAGAATTTAAAAATCAAGGGTATTTCATTTACATATACCGGTATGTAGACTGTTTAAGACATTCGCTTAAATAAGATTCCTGTTGACTTCCACCAACATCCTGTCCTATTGTAAACAAGTGCAAGTCTATCGACCAACATTTAACTTTATTATTATTATTAACTTGGTGTTTGATGTCATTCTCAACTTTCTGAAGGGAATTTGAGGAAAACATAGAGGAAACTATAAAACCACTCTGCTATCTCAGTATCCACCAGTAACTTTCATTTGTTTGTTTGATTTGGGTTTTACGCCGTACTCAAGGTTATTTCACTTATATGACTGAGTGCCAGTCCAATCAGTGAAAGAAACCACCGTAAACGGCGCTGGCAACACACAAGTCAGGACACGACAATTACATAACAATAACAAAACAGGACACCACAACAAATCAGCATCCTGTGCACCTTAGTTCAGAGAGCACCAGGGCCCAGGAGGCTCCTACCCAAGGTGGGGGTTCAGTAAGCTTTCTCCTTTCCAATTGAGTCACGTCTTTTTTTTGTCGGATTCCCAGATGGAGTGGAGTGTAATCTGGATTTCAGTTACGTCTTTGTAAATTGTAACATTGCAAACTGCCAAAAGTGTACAAACTATTGAATGTGTACACATATATATGTGTGAAAACGGGTGATATTGTGCTAACGTGTGCAATCTACCAAATGTGTACTAGTTTGTTAAATGAATAAATGGTAGTGTGCTTATGTGTGCAAACTACCAAATGTGTACCAGTTTGTATGGAAATGAACAAATTCAGTGTGCTTATGTGTGCAAACTACCAAATGTGTACCAGTTTGTATGGAAATGAACAAATTCAGTGTGCTTATGTGTGCAAACTACCAAATGTGTACCAGTTTGTATGGAAATTAACAAATGGCAGTGTGCTCATGTGTGCAAACTACAATATTTCAACGAGTTTGTGTGAAAATGAACAAACGATTGTGTATAACTGAAAAAACAAACAGACAAATGTGAACCCAACGTGTGAAAATAAATATTCCAGCAAACCAAATGGCCGTAACTTATAATAGTAATTTGCAAATGACCATTCCCAATTCTAAATCCAACCTTCATTGTAGTTGTTGTTAACCAAAATTTAAGATATTTTTTACTCACCCCACCTGCCTTGGTTTTAGTCTAAATCATGAATAAATTCAGTCATTTATGTTTTTTGGATCATTTGTTTGTGTTTGAGGCTAGTCGCAACACATATTGTTTTGGGGCTATGCTAATGGACTTTTTGGTTTTGCATAGTGTTTTATGTCTTCAATTTTACATTAGAAAATAGTTGTGTGTTTCTACTGCATGAAATGGTTCCTAATTTTCTCAGATTAAGTGTGATAGGTAAAGCATGACAAGACTGAAAAAAGAAAAAAAAAAAATGATAGAATAGATACCCTGAAAGAAAGTTTCTGAAAAGAAGTTTGTCCAAGCAGATTTGAGACAAATACAAAATCATACTCAAATAGGCTCGTACTTTTCTCCTCATTGAGACCAATACTAGCACTAATGTAATGACTGGCCATCTTTGTTGTTGTTGTAGTAATGTTTCCTAAAAAATAAAGCGACTTAATTTTACTACCAAATTACTCAAAATTAAACGGAGAAAAAAAAGTTGTCATAGGACCGAATCAATTTGAAGTCTGTAAAAGGGGGAAAACAAATAGACAAAGTTGTGAAGCAGTTCCATCTACACACATGTTCAGTTACTCACTAAAAAGCAAAGAGGCATAACTCTTTCTAGGTGAACAACAAAAAAGCCAGTCAATATCTTAGAGTCAAAGAATGATTTGATTCTCTATTTTAGAATGATTCAAAATAGCTAGTAGGCCCCTTCAAACTTCTTTAAACAGAAAAAAGACAACTGAAGGGCATAGCATACTTGGACTGTGAATAAAGACAAGATTCTGTTTGTTTGTTTGGGGTTTTATGCGGCAATTACAGGTATGTCTTATGCGGATTATTTCATGCGTATAACGGTGTGCCAGCCCGGTGGGTGAGAAAACCACCCTTAACAACACTGGCAACACAGAAGACACTACGGGACAAAATACAGGACACCACAACAAATCAGCTTCCTGATGCCCCTTAGCCCAGAGAGCACCAGGGCACAGGAGGCTCCCACTCAACTATGTATAGAAATTGTGTCACAATGATATTAGTAAAAACCATCAATATTTTTAACAACAATATTTAATTTATTGACAACAATAAAGAGTTATCTTTTGACCTCCAAACCACACAACAGGTAGGAGTTTAACTGTTAGTTTTAACTTATAGACAATCCATTGGTTGGGAAGAAAAAATTATTTAGTTGGAACAGAAATAAATTTGAATGGTTGTCTTAAAAAAAGATGTCATGACTGCAATGTGTTGCGATAAAGAGCAGCAATTCTGATGGATTGATTGATTGATTGATTGACATATTCCAACAGTAGGCAGCCAGTCCAACAGAACTAGATTATGCGAAGTCATTTTAAGCTTTACCCCTGTCTGAAGCCCTATGTTGTATGACGGCTCAAATTTAAGTTCAAAACATTGTTTGTTTAATTGGGGTTTTAAGCTGTACTCGAGGATGTTTCACTCACATGAAAGGGTGCCAGTCCAGTGAGTGAAACCACCCTAAGAAATGCCAGGAATATAAAAGCCACCACAAAACACTTACAGGACAAAACACAAGACACCACAACAAATTGGCCTCCTGGTGCCCCTTAGCTCAGAGAGAACCAGGGCAAAGGAGGCTAACACCCAACTGACCCACGAAATATGTATTTGAATGTGAAAAAGTTTGAAAAACAATGTGTCATGAATTTTCACTTTGCCTATCTACATGAAACACAGCATAAACGTCAGAACTAATTGAAAAACATTTATGTGGAGTACAAATACAGTAAGCGACAAGAACACAACAACATTGTAAATCTAAAGATGCTATACCATAGTCTTTCCACCAAAAATCGGCTGAAATGAATTAAAAATATTTTCTTTATTTCAAAGACTGGCTAAACAATTTTAAAAAATTGCAATACAACAGTACATTAACATCAAGTTGCAGAAAACTGTAGTAATTTAAAAAAAAGTATATATATTTTTTTAACTTTCAAACTTTACAGACTTAAGCCAGTTTTTGAAACACAATAAATCAAAATTCAGTAGTCAATGATTATATTTGTAATTTCAACTGTCAAATATAATAAATACATTTGAAACGTTATCCCAAATCAGAGGTTAGCATAGCATCTTTAAATTTGAATTAGTATCTATCATTTGAAGCAGGTAAATTAAAATAAAATTGTAGTTATTATATATTGAAATTTCACATCTGCACATATAGGGCGTTAACAACAGTTAAGGCACAAAAACGAATAAAATTGCAAAGCATTACCATCTAATCATGCTCAGCTATAAACCAACTCTCAAACTACATCCAGGGCTAACTTTTTTTAGCTGCACAACAAGATGGCTACTCAATACCTCAGAGTCAAAATCACAAGTCAAAATATTTGGCAAGAGTTATGGTTCTTACCTCTCCATACATATCCAATCTATTGACTTTAATTCCAGATACGGCCATCTGACTTATTGTGAAGTGAATCTGAAAATAAAGACAACAATTAGTACAGTTTTTCTAAAGTCTGTTGATTTTTTTGTTACCAGTGTAAGTGTAGTTTTTTGTTACCAGTGTAGTTTTTTGTTACCAGTGTAGTTTTTTGTTACCATGTAAGTGTAGTTTTTTGTTACCAGTGTAAGTTTAGTTTTTTGTTACCAGTGTAAGTGTAGTTTTTTGTTCCCAGTGTAAGTGTGTTTTTTTGTTAGCAGTGTAAGTGTAGTTATTTGTTACCAGTGTAAGTTTAGTTTTTTGTTACCAGTGTAAGTGTAGTTTTTTTGTTAGCAGTGTAAGAGTAGTTTTTTGTTACCAGTGTAAGTGTAGTTTCTTGTTACCAGTGTAAGAGTAGTTTTTTGTTACCAGTGTAAGAGTAGTTTTTTGTTAACAGTGTAGTTTTTTGTTACCAGTGTAAGAGTAGTTTTTTGTTACCAGTGTAAGAGTAGTTTTTTGTTAACAGTGTAGTTTTTTTGTTACAAGTGTAGTTTTTTGTTTGTTTTTTGTTACCAGTGTAGTTTTTTGTTATCAGTGAAGTTTTTATTTTTTACCTCGTTACCTGGTTGGGGTTTTTACGCCGTACTTAACGTTATTTCACTCATATAACCTCTGTGAGTGACAAAATCCTGTTGTCTTTGGCATCTTAACCTATGACCTTTAGTTAATGACAAATTGGGTAAAGGACATGTTTTTTTTTTTTGTCAGTGTCAACATGATCATGGCCCTAGAAACTTAGACATGAATTTGAATCAAGCACATTGTTGGGCCGTTGGTCATTTATATCCCGGTCAATATTTGTGTCTTATTGCCCACACAACCTTGACATTTGACCTTTTTAGGACATTGAATCAAGCTCATGACCAATGAAAGTTGCAAAGTTATAGCCAGGACAAGATTTTTCATGACTTCTTACAACAGCCTTTCTTATTTTAACAAACAGTTATGTGATGTCAATTTTAAATGTAAATTGCTGCATTTTAGAATTTATGATTTTCAGTTGTTTGGAAAATTACATTTAAAAGGCTGTGTTCGTCACGTTTTCTGGACGGACCAATATCATTTTTTAAATACTTACATTAATGGGTGGGTTTGCCTCTGGCGGAGGAACTCCAGTCTGTAATGTTATCTTTAAAAAAAAAAAAAAAAGTTACTCTTCAATCAACATTCACACAAATAAAATGAGTTTACAGTTTTAAAGGGTTCTGCATTTTATGTCATAGGGTACACAATGACAAAAACATAATGACTGAGATGGATTTTCATCTTCTGGATATATTGGTAAGCGACGTTTCAGCCTAGATGTTAAGACCATTTTCAAGCAATGATTAAATAAAAATGGTCTTAGCATCTAGGCCGCAATGTCGCTAAACAATATATCCAGAAGTTGAAAATCCATCTCAGACGTCATGTTTTTGTAATGTACCCAGCTTCTAAAGGCCGCTAAAACAAGGTACAAAATGAGTTTTTATATTAATGTTAAATAATGTATCTTCTTGTTTTTGTTTATTTGTTTTCTTCATAAGATCAGATAAACAAAGCAATTTTGTCAATTTCAGTTTTAATAACCACTATTAAAAGGAAATGTTAACTTGTAAACAACATAATTAAAGTGAAAAGAGTGTGATTTTAATGAGACAGAATAACAGAAATTTTAATACTTGGAAATCTAAAACAGGGTACCATAAAAAGCAAAATGTTTAATTCTTATTTAAGTAATATTATAATGAATAGTGACCATAAAAAAATAAAAGGTTAACATGAATTATGTTTGTTTGTTTGTTTGATTGGGGTTGTACGCCATACTCAAGTTTATTTCACTTATATGACGGTGTGCCAGCCGAATTGGTGAAGGAAACCGCTGTAAATGACGATGGCAGCATGCAAGCCAGGACAAAAAATTCACACAACATTAACAAAGCAAGACACCACAACAAATCGGTATCCTGTGCTCCTTAGCTCAAAGAGCACCAGGGCACAGGAGGCTCCCACCCAACCACCCGCAATTTTGTTAGACAATAATACTGAAATTATATGGCTTTCATAATACATGACATGTATTATTGACAGCCAACGTCAAACAAATCCTGACATCATAAAAAGAATGTCATTTTTCTTATTTGTCACATAATGGTCAATATAGATCACCATATTTATCAAATTAAGCATTACCGATCCTTTCAGATTTGGTAGTTTTGTTGCATCAATTTTTCCCACATCCCAAGTCATAATCTTTCCGACGGGGTCAAATGAGTATTTCCCTTGAGTTGGGGTCAAGGTCACATTGAGTACAGATTTGGGAAATGGAACTTCAACAACAACATGTTCAACCTAGAATAAGAAAACAAAATGAAAAAGTTTACATTGGAGTGAACACTAACTACTAGTTTCTTTGTTTGTTTGTTTGATTGGTGTTTAACGTCGTATTCAAAGGTATTTCATTTATATGACGATGGATACTTCTTAATCTGCCCTACTCAATACGACGGAAAACCGGGAGGAAACCTCGTAAAAAACGCCCCCGCGATTGCCGAAGTCACCTCGTGTGACTCCCTCATATACCCCAGGTCCACTGGGAGGCTTGAACCTGTACGGTACATCGAAGGAGAATCTGCAGTCAGACGCGCTAACCACTGAGCCATGGCGCAGGCCCCCTAACTACTAGTAGTCACTTACAAAAGATAATCATTCATTTTCTGCACGTAAAAGTTAAAAAAAATATCGCATAGAATGAAATAAAAGAATCCCATAAAATCATTTAATGGAAATAAAGATAAGGATATAAATGTCAGATTTGCAATGTCTTGTTTATTTTCAGATGTTAGACCAACATGACTGCATGTCTCAATTACAGATCATTGGCAAGATTTATTGTGGGAGGAAAACTGAGTAGAATCCAGAACCCACCCCCCATCAGTAATACCACTTCTTTTACTACTAACAACAAGAAAACAATGTTGATTCAACACAATAACTCACAGGTTTTCCCATAGTTTGTTTAGGTCCCACTGTAATATCAAAGCGGCCTCCACCTCCTTCACGGAAAGATATACTGTGACGGACATGTACAGGAATGGCTACTAGACTGCAAAGCACAAAAGAAAAAGATGTTCTGGTTGAGAATTTGTCTCATTTTAATTTTGTAAAAATGTAAACAATTTATACCATTACTATTAACCATAACCATAGTGTTAAACAGGGTGTCTCAAGTCACTATTTTCAAAGAAACAGGGTGTCTCATTTGACATTTTTCCCATCTTGCACATTCTGACTGATTTAGGGTGTCTCAAATGGATTCCAGGGTGTATCAAAGACACCGTACACCCCTCTGGCTAACACTATGGTACAAACCATGCTTAGTTGTGGGCGTGATTTGAAGTTCGTTATCCTGTTTTTTCGGGGTGAAACATTAAAAAATATATGTAATAGTCCCTGTGCTTTATGTAGGTAGACTTCTAATAGATTTATTTATTTATTTATTTGATTGACGGGCTCATGGTATTTCACTTATTTGGCGACTTTACGTTGTCAGTGTATGGTGGAAAACCATAAAGAAAACCCGCAAAAACCACCCCGCAATCGCCGCAGCCACCTTAAACCTTCCAAAATATATTTATATATAAGTTTATTGAGCAAACATGTATATGACCAAATGCACAATTAACAATAATGAAAATGACAAAGCTTGTACGCATACAATGGAAGGTAATAAGTTTATGACTATTACATTATAGGTCCCTATTTGACAATATAATTTCTCTGCGATTTAGAGCAGCATGTACAAACCGCAGCAAAGCTTTCAGCACCGAAATATTATTTGAAGACATTATTATGTTAAATCTATGTAGGGTTAAGCGAGAAAAGTTCTAAGATCTTACTTTTGCGAGCTGATATGATAGGATATCAGTCTAAAGTTTCCATCTGGTGGGACAAATGATAAAACTTTCTCACTCTGAAACATACAATTCAAATATATATCAGATTTTTTGCAGATCTTTTAAGGTATTTTATCACTTACGTGACTGCAGTGTATTCCAAAAGTATGCAGAAAATAAGATAACCAAATAAATTGAAGTTACTTTAAGTATTAGCTTTTTTGGAAAGACAAACATTGCTCTAGTAAAAAGTATGACAGAATACTTGAAAAACAAATTCAGGTTGACAGACAGCATTTATACCATATCAAAGGGAGATAAGCAGTCACAAGTAATTCCCTTAGCTCTGAAAGCACCAACTACCCGCGAATGAGTCATTCACAGAGCGGATATAGAGATTATCCAACTGGAGCATGTGTGTTAATTGAGTCTGTTAATTTAAAAAATTCACAAGCCAGACACCACTGATGTTTTTAATTAAAAGACGACAGTGATATTCGTCGTAATACACAGACTTGAGTTGTTCAATCTTTTTCTCACACTACACATTTTTAGCACTATTAATTTCTAGTGATTATATCACTTGTGATATTATCACACAATAATAAACGGCATTGGAAGTGTAAGAAAACAAGTTTACACATGATTCTTACCTCCCATCTTTTAAACCGAACACAGGGATGAAAACTGACATCGTCTAAGAGGCGAGGGTTCATAAAGGAGAGAGTTAAGTCAGGCATACCAGTTAGCTTGATCAAACAGTCAATCTGAAACAATATCATTTAAAAAAAACTGGTTATTGATGTAGTCAATTTGGTTTTTATTACTGGGTAAAATATATTTATGCATTACTTGGTAAAACAAATTTATGTACTATTTTATTTATTAAATAAGCGAAACTACAAAAGCTGTTTGGTAGTCATGTTGATATAGATTATATAATTTGGCTTTTTTTGCCATCAGTTAAACATAAACCTACCTTAAGTGTTTGTTTGATTGTTTGATTGGGGTTCCATGTCGTACTTAAGGTTATTTCACTTATGACGGTGTGCTAGCCCAATCAGTGAAACAAACCACAACAATTATCGGCTTTAGTGTATTGATAGGACAGTTTTTAGCCCATAAGCGGTGTATCTGCAGACAATACTTGGTTCGCATGTAAATAAACGTTTCCTATAGGACATCAAGTGCATTCCGTGCCAATACAAAAATCGACATTGAGCAGGTAACAGCAAAAAAAATGAAGAAATAAAAAAGAAATATTTAGCATAACATTAGGTCGAAATGGCCAATGCAACAAGAGAAGCCAGTCAAGTGAAAGAGTTTAAATTTCTTCATATGTCAACTAATCAGGCCAAGCGTCAGCAGCCTCCCTCCCTATGACGTTCACAGCTATATCAAAAATGCCAAGTAAAAGTGAATCAATGGACAGTTTTATACAAATGTATAAAGCTGGTCAATGATATGAAATTGGGTGTTACAGTCCTGTTGGCCTGACAACGAAAAGTAAACACTCAATTGTTTAAACAACAAACAAATACAATTAAAACATTGGCACTTACATAACCCTGTATTTCTCCGAAGACTGTAGATCCAGACTTGTCAATGATTGCGTCTATTTCTTCTATGACATCAAAGTAAGCCTCGTTATTGGCGTACTTGACCCCAGTCCGTCGCCATGGTACATTAGATAGTTGACCAGTTGGTAGACTGCCACTCACACTGTCAACCAAAATATAAATAAAAATCATAAAATAACAGAAACTTAGCACCTTTTCTTATTTATACATGTACATCTATGACAGGAATGTTATATACCAATGGGTTTAAGTCTTTGTTTGCCTGGTCTTTACATGTGTTTGTTTGATTAAGGGTTTATACCATAGTTCAATCGCATGACACCATGTCATCGATTAATGGGACACAAGTGACAAGTTTTTCCCTTATATAATTCGCCCTATCCCTAAGGATTACTGCTATTAGAGCAAAGAGTGTCTGCTATTATAAAGCAGTTTGTTTGATTGGGCTTTTAAATTGTTATTTCACTGATATGCAACATGTCAGCCCAATGGGTAAAGGAAACCACCCTAAACATCACTAATTGACTCATTGATTGATTGATTGATTGGGGTTTTACGTCCTACTAGCTTAAGGCTATCTATCTCAGGACACCACAACAATTCAGCTTCCCGATGCCTTTTAGATCGAGGAGAACCAGAGCAAAGGAGGCTCTCACCCAACTACCAACTTTTCCTAACCGTGCAAAGCATTGAAATAAATGCGGAAAGGCAATGTTTAAATAATATAAGGAAACAGTTGAGATACCTTGTAGATTTTCCCGTGACGGTCTCTGCGATTGTTCGGAGAAGGTTTGGAGGTTTAATTAACTCCTTCAGGATGTTTGACTCCACAGCCAGCGGGAAGCCGTTGTCCAACATCTCATCGAGTAACTGGGAAAAGAAATACAAAACTAAATGTGTAGAAAGACAATATCGAGTAACTGGGAAAATAAACACAATTGTGCAGAAGGTACAATAAAACAACCAAACCCTAAATCACCAATAATTTCAACCACCTATCATTAGTGTAACTTTTTTGCAAGTTGTGAAAGTATTATAGCATGTAAACAAACAAATTAATGTTTTCTTTTAAAATACTGAATCTCCCAAACAGTAACACTGTCATCTGACAGCCATATATTATTTCATATATATTATTTCACATACATTTACATAGGTTCCAATCCAAAGTTGTAATTTTATGGTTGAAATTTTAGGTGATTTAGGGTAAGTGCGCTTTATTGAAGGTTGAATGATGCTCTCTAGCCTAAATTAAATACTGGTAATTATGATAGATATACTGACAAAATTCATGTTAATCTATATATTTTTGTGAATTTTTCAATATATGATTTTTCAACCCAACATTTGGATGCAAACAATTTTATTGATTTCTTAAATGACTCCAGTGTCATTGGACTGATAAGACAACTCATAAATTACTAAAGGTTTACTCTGGATAGATTAAGATTTTACTGAAACAAATAGTCATTCTCAAACCTCATAGACTATGACGTAGTTCTCTTTGATTGAACTTTCTGTACTTTCATTGAAATAATCCTCCAAGGTATCCACAACTCTATGTAAAAACTCTATCACAAACAAGGGGGGTACTGAAACATATAGAAAACTCAAAATTGATTCCGAGAAGAATTAATCTAAATCCGAGAATGAATTTGATGTTTGTTTGATAAGGATTTTATCCCGTACTTCAGGTTACTTCACTTGTATTAGGGCTTGATTGCCCAATGGCTGAAGGAAACTGCTCTCAACAATAGTAACAGACAAGGACACCACAGGACAACAACATGACACAAAACAGGACCACAGACAACCACCCGCAAGAGGATTTTATCTAATAATCTAAGCAGGTTTAATATCAGCTAGGAGTTGATAATTTAGATGGCTGGTTGGGTTGTTTGTTAGTTGTGTAATGTCAAACTTAATGATACTTCACTTATGGCAGGGTTTTTGTCTATTGGGTGCAAGAAACTGCCAACTATAAAGAATTAGCAAATTTGGTGAAGTTTGACAGACAATAAACTCAACAGAAAATATAATAATCAGGTGAAACTCAGCAGAGAATTTTTTTTTTTTACTTTCCATTGTTACACTTTAAGGCAGCCCATAAAATGAGTTCCTTTGCAACTCGAAACAAGTACCATTAGGAAATCCAAGACTCGTGTTTTCTACTGACTGAAATTCAGATCAGTTATAAAGTTGACTCTACTTTGACTGAAACATGTTTAGATATATTCATGAGTGTACCTTCAGTGGTGACAACAGCCACATAGAAGAGCTGGTTCCTGTAGATATTGATGAGGTAATGATGGGGGGTGGGGATAACTGGTGGAACATCCTCCGGAGACACAGCCTGTGTGAAGAGGAAAAGCCCATTACAGATGTTATAATATTGGTTATTTCTTATTTGCAGTAACAGCTCGAATTATTATCGTAACAACAACATGTTCCTGTTTTAAACAATAAAGAAAACTTTTGTTAAGGTTGCTTATCAAAAAAAATAAAATTAATTTCTTTACAACATTATTTACTTTAAAAAATTACTAAAAGGGAAACAAAATATGGTGATCAACTAAATATAGTTAAAACCTTTCTTAAACAAGAATCTTTTTGCAGTTATTCTGATTTTATAAATAATAATAATCAACAAATACATGTTCAAAAGAAATTAATGTTCAATAGAGTGATTAACTTTGCTGAAGTTTTTACCTTTCCTTGAGCCTCAAAGAAGTAGTCACATATGGATTTATTGATGACACTCTTCCAATGCTTCTCCATGAACACATCACTGCAAAATTAACATTGCCATTTAAGAGAGTTGAACATTTATTTATTTGACTAGTGTGTAATGTTGTACTCAAGAGTATTCACTTATATGACGACTTTGCGTTGCCGGTGTACGGTAGAAAAAAGAGAAGAAACCTTTGTTAAAGCACCCAACAAACTCTGCAGACACCAGAAAAATTCCCTTATAAACGTAGAGGGAACCACAGGGGATTTGAACCTGTTCCAGGAATGCAGATTTGGGACTCAGTAGTTAAACACACAGTCAAATTAGCCAATCTCATTATGTGAATTAACGTCTATCAAAAATCCAATTATAGTGAGGACTTTAATTTAATTGAACTAGAGTGCAAAATACAAAAACAACTCAGTTTATATTATCTTTCATCAATGAAAATCACTTAATCGAAGGTCCCTTATAGGCTGTTTTATGGACAGATTGTATTTCTAAGAATTGGTCTGTCACTTTTCAAAATGATCCCTAAAGCTAATAAAAACCCTAAACCCACCCCTTAAACTAAACATAACTCTATTCCTAACCCTAAACTATACACTTAATCTTACTCTAAACCCAACCCTACACTTCACCTTAAACCTAATCCTAACTTGTGAACCTAACCTAAAATGTTTAAACGCTAGTTTCTGGATATGGACCACAGGACCAGTTCTACACTTCGACCAAATCTATATATATATCAATGATACTTGGCGGTGTCAACCACAAGACAACAGCGGGGAAGAAGAGATTTCACCTAGTCTGAGGAGCTCAGATGATAGTTTTACGGTTATTTTCCATTGAGCAAAAACTAACGTCTGAGTTCTACCCATTGGGCTTTTTGTACATTTTTAACAAGCACCTTAAAAATCTCTTAAAATGTGTCACAGCATACAAAATTGTCAACTTAAATGCTTGGTCGTGGTCGATTATTTTCATTCAGACACGTTTTGTGTCCGTTTTAAGGATGTTTATGTGGGCGCACAGAGCTGTATGAGCTGGGGTTGACAAAAAGCCTAATATGTGTGGATCTCAGACCTTGGTTTTTCGCCATCTGGTATTATAAAAATTTCAGAAAAGCTGAATGTGTGACTGTAGTCTGTACCTAGCCTCGTAAACGTTTCGAAAGATTGCGAATAGCTCTGGTGGAAGCAATCCTCTTGTGGGAGCACAGCAGTTGAAATGAAGATGTAAAAATTTGTACTATACCATTCGCGTGCAAATACCTTAGTAATGCCTTCCTTGAAGTTTCTTTGCCATTCAAACAAGATGTACGTCAATTTTTATCCTGGCCAGCTGACAGTTCAATTTGAACCCCGCCATATTTGCCTCTATTGAAATGTCTCAGATGCATTGTGGGGCATAATTGAATCGAGGCAAACATGGCAGAGTTAAAAATTGAACTGTCGGCATGCGAGGATAAAAAGCAACGTACAACTAGTTTGAATGGCGAAGGAAGTCTCTAATAAAAAATTTGGGCGTGCATGTTATAGTGTCCTTTTTTTATCTTCATTTCAACTGTCGTACTTATACAATTCTGTGAGTATGCTTCCACCAGAGCTATTCGCATTTTTTCGCAGCAGAACCTGGTGGCATAGCATTACCAGGTCCTGTTTACTGGGCTAGTCTGTACACAGATCCTTGGTGAGAACGTTTATTATTTGAGGCTCTATACTTTTCCCAATGATTACTATGATATCATTCCATAAAACTAAACTTTACTCAAGCTTTCATACAGTCACGCCCCAGCCTTTAAATGACAGAAATTGTTGGCATATTATTAATAAAATAAATACATCAGTGTTAAGAAATCGATCCAAATAAGCAGGTGTTGTTGTTGTTTCGTGCACATCTGTCACCTGTCACTAAACCAAAGAAAAGTTTCCCAAAATAAAAGAAACCATATCACATATCCTTCCTACCCAGAGTTATTGATGATGAAAAAGCTGTGAATCATGTTGAATTCTGATGAAAACACTAATCTTAAGACAGAAAAACCTCCCTCCCTCTTTTCTCCATATAAACAGATCAGATGATATGTGTCGAGGAAGAGTTACGTCTAGGGGGAATAACTATTGTCAGAAATAATTGATGCAATACGAGTTGCTTCCCTTTAACCATACCAATAAAGATAACTTTTCACGACATTGATCTGGTATCAGGATTGCGTAACTAAACTAGTGCTGAGTAGTTTTTTAGTACCACATATTCTACTCACATAAATAATTGGCCTTATATATCTGGAGGTGCCAAATCGTCACATAATAGAAATAACTCATTGTGAAAGGGAAGGTCACATACAAGTATTAACATTTGCAGTTGCTATCCTTGCAAATAAATGTTCTATAGAATTTCTGGAGAAACTGTATTTCTGTTAAAGTTCTACAAAAGTCCTATAGAATCGACCAAGACAGTATTTTTTCTTAAACAATAGGGTTGTTCTGTAGAATTGCCATACAATTGGCCATGGCTACCAAAGAATATATTTTAAAACATAAGGCTGCGATGATTTATTTTGTTCCACGAATATTATTCCTTCGGAGAATCATACGTAGTTTTAATTAATTTCACGAGCCAATGTCCTTGAGGTACGGCGTGAAAATCAATCAATCAACCAATCAATCAATCAATCAATCAATCAAGCCTTTATGGCATAATATTTCCTTGCAGCAAAGATTTATATTTCATATTCCGTCAGATTTATAATGCCGCAAGTGCTTCATTTAAGGAATAAGCGTACTCATTGGGTCGTTGCGTTCATTGTGCCGCAGACTGTTAAAATAAAACCAAATAGAATAATGCCCGAGCATTTGACTTTTTTTACTTTTTATTTTTTGTTGAATTTGTTGCAGAAACCTGATACATAATGATAACACAGTTAGAGGGGCCCACACTTTTAATTGCAGACCTGTGAGATCAGTTAAAATCTGATTCACATCAACTGATCGACTTTCCAGAGAACGAAACATCTGGCGTTGTAGAATGATGCTTGATGCGTTGGGAGGCAAACACGGCACAACCATCTGTTCATCGAAATTCCGTCACAAAATGAGAGGTTAACATTCCGACACTTTGAACATGGCAACGATTTTGTTTAAGTTGAAGTCTTTCAAGGAGTTATTTGCGATATCACGAATCCACACAACCAGTTCTTTTAAATTAAATTGTTTTGCCATTTCTTTTCCTAATTTCTGAATCTAAATATCTTTGCTAGAAGGCGGGGTTATCTATTAATAAGCCAACTAGGTCAGAAAAGTAAAAGTATATTGTACCAAAATAGCGAATCAATCACGGAAAATAAAACAAACACAAAATAACTGAATTATTCTTGTTGGGATTAGGCCTATATCCATTAAACCAAGCATGAAGGCCAAGGTACTCTGCATGTCCGAAACCTTTTTATTTAAATTTATATATAAAATAATAATATACACAGAAAAAAAGGACATAAAGACAATCAAGGTCACTATTGCGCATATTTCCTACTTTAAAAAAGGTAATTGCGAAAATTCCGTTTTATGTTATGAAATGACGATTTCCGAAAGAGGCGCTAAGAGTTAGAATGTTGTCTCTACCACCTGGAATTGTTGTCTGGCAATTCGGGTTCAGAGGTCACAGACATCATGCCATTGTTAACGTAGCATGGTCATCATTCCATTGTTCAGCTAAGAAGGGGCGCGCTCCGAAATTAACAGGTACCATCATTATTGATGAAAGGAAAAGGAAATAATAAAAGAACATTAAAAAATTCTAATTTAACCGATGTTAAGCTATCGAAAGAGTTTGCTTTTATTCCCGTGAGACAGAAGTCAACCAAAACCAAACAATGCCATATGGGACTAATTGTTGTTTTCTACAAACAATGTTGTTTTAATTATTGGGCGTGTGTCATTGTCCGCTTTGATTTCCAAAAACACCATAATTATATTGGAACAGGAGATTTTTTATAATTTCAACAAACAGTGCTCTCTTTTTAGTGAAGAGGCCTAAAATCCGCAGGTTTCATTTTCAAACATAATTTTGAACATTTAATTCATTTTTTAGAATTAAAGCCGACATGAATTGTGATCTAGCGGTGTTTTTTGCGATCCATCTAATTTATCGACATTTTTTTTTACTGGAAACCAAATAGGCCTATCAATTGAAGAGTTTTTTTGTTGTTGGCTTCTTTCTTCTTCTTAAAAAAGGAAATGAATTGCTGGCTTTTTTCATCAAGATTATAAATTTTCATATGGCAGGTAAAATAGGTTTTCGAGTAAGTTTTCCCAAAACACTGCGAGACAAAAACGTGCCCTAAAAACATTTAGTACCTAATTATATCGACGTAATTTTTGTCTTTCAATATTCTTAATTCTTTTGCTACCTTGTAATTTTACTTCAATGCTTTCATTGTGTGTAGATAATAAGGCGTTTTATACCTCTAACTCACATCGTAATATACACACATATTTATTCACAGGACACACATGAAAACACACTTACAATCTTATTTTATAGACGTATATATTACAGTGCGCATAGTACGGCATTTCTTGGCCCAAATGGTTGTCTTTTGTAGTGTAGTATAACATTTAAATCAGATCCGTAACTGATTTGTCTTGAAATTAATGATTTGGCCTGGCACAAGTGGTTGACATAATATAGTATGGTTTATGATATCTAACATGTTGCCATAGCTTTGACTTTTAGTCGGGTTTTATGCGCCCTTTGACAATATGGGCGTCGGTGAGAAACGAAAGTCTATTTTTTCACAAATTTCAAATTTCGAAGTGGCTTACTTCTTTTTACGGCTTTATTTCGCTTTCCTTTATACCTGTTCTACTTAGAACGATTGCTACAATGCTATTACTATAAATGTCATCAACTCACCTCCGGACTCATATAGACCCGGATAATGAAAACAAAAAATCTTTGTGGATTTAAGGACATTGTTGGATACCTGTTTGGCCTTAAGCTGTTTGGACTGAAGACTGGGTACTATTGCAAACAGGGTACAAAAAGAAAATCAATTAATGTTAAGAAGTTCGCTGAGAACACAGAGGAAAAGGAACTACTAGTACTCGAACAGAATATCTCCAACGTCAACACGAATCAGTGAAGGCATTGTCTGGTCAGTTCTGTAGCCCCTAAGAGTGGAACTACAGGAGAAAGTAGCTTTATTGCTCTTTAATAAGCAATGGAAATTGCACAAGGTAAAAAAAAAGAGTAAATTAGTGCATAGAAATGATGCTAAACCATTGGTAGGCCGCGGGATAGGGGCGAAGGGCGGGAGGGGGGAGGGGGGATAACGGATAACGTATTGTGGGGTTTCAGGTTAAAGCAACGTATGCAAAAGAACTTAAACGAGAGCGTATATTTCAAATCTATACGACATCTGTACAACTTGTCTTTTAAGTGAAAAATATACTTTGAAGTGGTTATAGAAGTGAATTGGTATATCCCTGGTACCTGGTAATATATATAGGAATTGTGTTTAAAGTACATTTGCTTGCATGGGCTCGGTGCAGTTGTAGCCTAGTAAAAACGCTTTGAATAAACACATGCCCTTTTCAAACAAATTCACGAATCACAATTTAAGATTTCTTCAACAAATTCAATCATTTAGTCTCTACAACCATAAATTAACAATTATTTATTTGCCTTGGTCTTTCATTTTCAATTTAATTTGTTTAGGAGTTACGGTATGCATGGACAGACGGAAGTTCCTCAATGATACCCATCGAATGTTTTGAACACTCAGATTAAAATTGAAAATGATGCTTTGGCTGATTGACCAATAAGGTCTTCCACAACCATGCTTTAAACCACTCTAAAGAGCCCCCGTGTGAATTTGACAGGATCCAGGCCTCGATTGTAAATACGGTTCTCACTCAAGAATGGAACAAGACAATTTGGAATTGTGATCGATTCGATTTTGATTCCATTCAGTCACCTGTGACGTTATTAAAGAATGTTACTCGAGCATGACTTGTTCGCCATTATCTAATTTAGCAGAAACCCTCTACGTCAGCCATTATCTATTCAAAAAAATTCACGTATTGTGGAAAAACTAATTTTTGAAAGTCACCCAACCTGCAATTAAATCTTTACGGTTCCTTGAACTTTTAGCCAACGTGCGAGAAGACACGTGGCTGGAAAACTTCAAGTCAAGTGGCACTAAGCCAGTAGTTCCACAGATCAGTTTAGAGTAACATAGACGAAAAGAAACTCCGAACAAAGAAGTCATGTTGGTATAGATGATGTATTTCGGCTATATTATGCCATCATCAGCTAATCATATACCGCATATACACTAACTGATGGCGGCATAATACACCGTCTCATTGGTTGAAGGTGCTGTTATGAGATTCGTTAATGAATTGACAAATCATGTCAATGACCAGATAGACTCAACATAAATCTGCCCCAATTCGGCTCCACGGCGAGAAATGCATGAGCCTATTTAAGTATGTAGTTTATTGTTCTGCCTAATCGTTAGATACAGAGTTCTGTATAGTTATGTGTCTAATACGTAATCCATATATAACGATACAGAACAGTATACTGAACAAAAATGTGTTATTTTAATTGTTTGTACTTATCGATTATAACTTGTCCAATCAAGTGATTTCCAGTTCTGTTTGGAAGAATTGAACTCTCTTAGATGTTTTATGTATATAAAATGCCCACATTGCGCATTAGAAACATTACAAAAGTAATTATATTTGTCAACGAGCCGCCAAATCCGAAAATCTCCCTCAATAATTCTAATTTTGTTTGGAATTTATTGTTCCAGAGCAAGCGTGTTTGACACTCAGGGTTAATTCTAATACAATATTTTGTTAAAAACCTCACAAAGAATTGAAGAAAATGGACAATAAGCTTTTATAAAAGACGGTAAGTGCAAGTTAAAGGCCTATGTGTCCGAATCGCCCTGCACGATGTGGATATAACACAGATTTAGTATTGCACAGTTCTGTGGTTACCTAATCGTGCATGTGTTGTTTCAACAATCCCCGAGAAAGTCTATTTACGACGCTTTCGTCTCAAATAAAGATTAATTAATTTATGCTGTAAGTGTCTGATGTAAGTTTCTTTTACATTATTTGTTATTT
>JAVFBZ010032806.1:8288-28602 GCA_032466195.1 Katharina tunicata
TTTGGTGGTGTGGATGACTTAATTGAACATTTCGGTTTAAAATTTAGAAATTCAAAAATCCGTTTTAGGGCGTTTCACATTTTGAATAAAGTCAGATTTTTGTGTGGATTTGGCAACCGGTGTCTTGTTTAACGGGTTTTGTCCGGTTATCTATAAACACGATATAATACAAACTCATGGCATTTAAGTTCACTAGCATAACCTCAACCGTGAAAACTCCCCTGAAAAATACTCTCTGGCTAAACATAATCGTGCTGTCTTTGCTTAGTTTTAGAGGGATTTGTTTTCCAATAGAGCAAACTGCTTCTCATGTTATGGCTGTGTTAGTTTGGCTATTTACTGTTGCAGAACACCGCCGTCTCATAAGCGAAATAATATTTGACACGGCGTTAAACACCAATCAGTCGTAAAGCAAATACTGGTCAGGTTAGTTTTATCGAGCTTAGCGTTTATGGCAAACCACACAATCAAAGAACTGATCTATTGCACTAACGATATGGTCTAAACGTCACAAGTACACCTTGACAATGCAAGTACACTTCGAATAAAATTTCGTGGAATTGATAAGCACTCAATATGACAGCTCTACGAAAGTTGAGGAAAAAACAGTCGGGTTAAAGATACTTGAAATGTCATAGCCAATTGAATAGGACATATCACGCAATGTGTGACAGTTAACATGTTAATTCTTTCATACACTCAAATATTTTTTTTGCCGACCTACTTCAAGGAGCCTTCACCAATCGAAGTCTACAAACCTCTGGCTACCGTGCTGTCTTTCTTTACAGCCATTTAATTTCGTAAAGTGTCTTATAGAACAACGTGACATAAATGCTGCTTTAAATATGGTAAGAAAAGGGGATTCTACTAACTAAGTGAGGCACGTTAGGAAACGGAACCTGTCTAATCCGACAATGTGCGAGGAAGTAGAAATATGCTGACTTTACCAAAGAAGTACAAGTGTAGTGTGTATTTTGTAGTATACAGGCTTGATGCAACAATCAAGTGACTTTACCACCAAGATTCATATCAGCACAAGATGTTGAAAAACCACTTTCTCTTCGAGTAAGTTTCGCATGTGTTGTCAGCTTTCGTCTTAAAGCGTATTAATAACTCTATAATGGATCTATTTGTTAAAATAAAGTATTGCGTTTTTATTTCATATTTATGCGTGACACATTCTCATTACGAATATTGGATCAGTCTTTTTACTTTGAAACAATTTATATTTTTTCCTAAATTAAAACTGAGTAATTTCGCTGAACCGACATTGATTGATAATGAATGTATACTAATTAGCGAAAAGTAATTAAAAGGAACTATTATTTTCGAGTAAGATGTATTGGAACTTTTTCAACGAATGCGCAGTGGTAACTTTTGTCTTGTAATAGATTAAGTCTCAGAAAAACAGGCCAAATATCTGAGTTATTAGAATTAATAAAATGTTTAATCTCTTTTTTTGAAACTGTTTCATGTTAAAGGTTTTTTTTTTATTCTTGGACTAACATTGCGCTAATAAGATTTTATGAGAAAGTTGAAAAATGTGTTGTTAAGACAATTAATCTTAACGAAGTAATCTTCTTTGTAGCGCCGAAAAAAATGTGAGCTCTTCTGTTAGGGAACTGGTTACCCTTTTATCCGTATAATTTCGAAATTACTTGTGGTCGTTTGGTGAAAAAATCCACAGGAAGTCTTACGTCCGTAAACGTAAATAATTCATCAAAAAAACACTAATGTCATTCGTGTGGAACTATCCAAAATAGAACTAATACCAACATAACGTATTCACTATTTTTTCATCCGTTGATTGTTAGTTGCAAGACAAACAGTCGCGGAGCTGTCTCATTGCATTATTAACAAAGTGTCAAATTGTTAACCATTCTGAATTCTGAAACGGTTTGTTCACGGGAAAAGCAGCTTACAAAGTAGATTCCATACATCGGGCTGATAAACGGTTTATCACGCTATTGGTAGAATTATTACGTTCGTACAAACAAGACAACGAGAGAGCCACATAGAAATAAACAAAACATACTCTCAATGCCCCCACAGCATACGATTTCGATGTATCGGGTTTAGCCAGGTGGAAACGATACATCTGAACAAATGCCCAAGGAAATAACTGCAGGGTGTCAGGCTTCGGCTGTTGTCTTGAAAATCGTCGCTTGATTCTTTTGAGATAGATGATGCAGGGATCGAATGGGAATATTTTGTGCGTTATGCGATCAGTCGAGCTTAAAATCTGATTTCCGTTTACATATCCCACATCACTGTTTTTAAAATGCGATGTAAAGAGGACATTTTCTTGGCTTGGGACATTGCGATTAGACACAGCATTATTAAACTTTAAGAGGATTTCTTGGCCTAGACTTTCGCTTTTTGTACCATCTTAGTACGTGACACATTTTCCATCCAACTACCTTCTTTGGCTGATTTTAGCAATTTCTATAAAGAACTATCACAGACTACCTATTTTCAGTTATAATTAAAGAAATAAGTTCCCCCTTTCCCCTACTTTTTGAAAAAGGCTTTTATCATTATACCATACTAGCTAATAACGTATAATGATAGGACTTCCAAGTGAATTACACGGGATCAAAAATATGGACAGAATAATTGAGTGGTATATTTACGAAGGTATATGATACTGACGTGGGCGAATTTTGTTTTTCGAGAATACACGATCTCACTATTCCTCTTCTATACTTTCACAAAATGGCTCGTGTCAATAATCCAATTTAGGTTTGTTACGAAAGAAGTTAAGTACTCATTTCAGACCAAATTGCTCGTCGGCTTTATGAGGTATCGAGGCACAGAAAGCAATAACTGTCAGCCTTTTCAGCCAAGTTGCGCTCAGTTACCTTTCCCTTAAATTTAACTGGACCCAGAGGCTAAGTGGTACTGCCTGAAACAGCATAAAGTACGTGTTGGCCAAGGAAATAGAAAA
Source organism: Katharina tunicata (assembly GCA_032466195.1). NCBI lineage: Eukaryota > Metazoa > Mollusca > Polyplacophora > Chitonida > Mopaliidae > Katharina > Katharina tunicata. The sequence goes on from JAVFBZ010032806.1 coordinate 11,236, forward strand.
TACCTTGTTAAAATAAAGGTTATTTGCCGCGGATAGGGCGGGCGTGTTATGACACGACGGCGTTGGTCAACTCAGACGCACCCAGGATGAGGTGTACATAAATGAGAAATCAGATGCAGTAGAACTCAACAAAGCTACATGCTATTTTTTATGGTTTAACACAGGGGACAACTGAGTTTTCCCAAGATGGGGTCGCTCCTGAGCGCATTGCCTTGAACAGTCAACACTTTGTTGACTACGCCACACAAAGGTTTTCCGCAGCATACTTCCATATTTATAACATATGTCTCTGAGAATTTATGTAGAACATGAGATTATTTATCGGCTTTAATAAGACGCTATCCCTGTGCCAGTGTGATTACTCGTTATAAAAATATAACAGACGATAAGACTACGAACCTACCTCTCCTTGAAGAACAGCTACAAGAGTTACTCCGAGTTATCCGTACCGAGGCAAACTTCTCAGGCCTCTCATAGTTGTAGAATGAAAGCCCACACATTTTCCACCGATAAAATGTATCATTTTTTTTTTATTATTTTCATCTGCCGTGTGAGAAACAAAAAAAAAAAAAACATCAATAAAACTCTGCTTGTTGGTATCCACGAGCGCATTTTGTTTTGGTCATGTCAGAGAGAAAAGGGGATACACCTTGAAATAATGACCCAAGCGTATTTGAATGTTTACAATAACCCTCTAACATACATTTTCTGCCTAGTTACTGGAACGAATGATGAAACATGAACCTCGGTTCATGATTCTTGATATAAAGGTTATCCAACGATAGCCAACGATTAAAAAGCAATGTTACTGGACTCGAATAATTTGCCCAAACCAGGGTGGTTTTGTATGGGATTAAAGGTAGCTATATTCTTTGTTTATGTTTACAATGCTTTGTCCAACTTTTGCGTTGGTTCTTGTGGTAAAATCAGTCAATCAGTCAATCAAATTATCAATGAACCAATGGTATTAGCCAGAAACATTACGTCGTTAACTGACTAATATGACTTACAACTGCATGGAATTTTCAATTTACGCGTGATATTAGCCAGCCACTATTTCATAATTTTCCCTTTGTAGAAATTCCTTCAAACTATTGACCAGCTAATTAATACAACCCAAAGCATCACGTAATATGGTGATAATTGACTTTATGGAATTAAATACACAGAATGGATGACGAAGAATTACAGCTTAGCGATGTATTATTCCCCATTATTAAGCCATTCCACGAACTATGTGACCAAAGGTCAAGGCAGATACTGGTTTTATGTCAAACCACTACCAGACAGAAACAATACAACGTGAACTGTATGAACACAGGTCATAGCGTTTACTTTGTCATTCACTCAATTGAACCAATCATTCACTCAATTGAACCAATCTTTCACCCAATTTAACCAATCATTCACGCAATTTAACCAATCCTTCACGCAATTTAATAAGTTATTCACTCAATTTAATCATTCGCTAACTCAATTTAACAGATCATTCATTCAAATGAACCAATCATTCACTCAATTTAATCAATCATTTACTGAATTTAATCAATCATTTACTCAATTTAATCAGTCATGCACTTAATTTAACCAATCAAGAACTCAGTTTAACCAATCATGAACTCAGTTTAACCAATCAATCACATGATATAACCAAAAAAATTAACCAGTTAACAGCTTAATCAGGGCAAGATGATATTTGGTAAATATTTTATTCCATATGATTTGGTTTACATAAGAAACTGTATCCGTCAATATTGCATTGGACACCAAAAACACCGGGTTTCCCGTGGGTTGTTTTTGTATTGATGGTGGTGGTGTTTGAATGTAACGGGCGTTTTAATTTTATTGATTTGGAAGTACAAACGTTTATACCGACAGAAAAGCCTTAAATAAAGCTAGAAATGCAAACACTGTTTCGGTATAGATTTTTTTTTTATTGTTAACTCTTTGCAGGTCGCGAAATCTCATCCTTAATCAACCTGTATTTTAGACTGTATCGCTTTCAATTAGGCGATAACGCTACCCTTGTATGATATCATCTGGAAACGGCTTTCCTTGTTTGGTTTGATTCTACTAGATAATGAATGAATCGGTTGAACGGATATCCAATATGCAGCAATTTGTAAACGGCAGTTAAGTGGATTTATTGGTGATTTTTTTCTGGGGACAATCGATGTTGTTGAAGCAGAGCGGAACGGTAAGCTCCCGTAAATCCCCCAAAGCTCCCTGCATTAGCCAAGCATGGCGCCGTGGAAGCGACATCGGTACGATCTCGGTTCGCAAAAGGCTTTAATCATCGCTATCCGCGGACGACAAACGTGAAGTCTGTGTGATAACATCAACTCTCATCGTAGCCTGATGACATTATCGAAATAATTCAAGAGCCCATTTTGTCAAAAACAACAATCAATGATAGGATTCCTATCAGATAATACAATTATATCCCTATCAATTTATCAGAGTTTCTAGTAGGTTTTGATTTATCAATGTAGAACCCGCACCGGGTGTGAACCCTCTTGAACAATGTGCCGCGCGTACTACTACATTGGCACACGATGGAATGGTTCCCGATTTTCCTGCTAAGTAAAATCTGTCAATCTCTCTATGTAAATTTAGGTAAAGACAGTCCATCAGACGCCGCCATATGAGTGAAATTACTTTAAGTACGACGTAAAACCCCCGATCAATTAAGCAAGGCAGGCTTGTCATTAGTATTATATACGCCAAGATGGGCCACAGCATGAAGGATTGTCTTTATAGGTGATTAATTCAAGGACAATCCTCAAAACGTAAAAGTTCAAGAATAATTAATCCATTATTCTGAGATAAGCTAATGTGAAATATTTTTTATTCAAAGTAACAGAAAATATTAAAGTTATAATTACAACCGCATAATTACTATATGAACTCGAACTAAGAAACGTAATAAGTTCATATAACAAATTATGTATAGTACGAGTTAATTGCTTTGCCTGCAATTAGAGTTTTCTTCCAGTAGGTGAATATGAGTTTTTAGTTTATTCAATTTATTTTTAATTTCGATTTGATTGGTGCGTAACACCATTTTCCTGGATATATCGCCGTTGTTATCCCATTGGAATGTCTGCTCCAAAACCGGGATAAAATCTGGTAAAATCAATCCATATTACCCACAAACACGTGATCCATTTATCAATATCTATGGTCGACAGGCGAACTTGAAGCCATAACAAGACAGGGGAATCAATCTAGTTGTTTTAGTCAACCATGACACGAGACGTGTAGTACTTTTGCGATAACTGGGTCAGAATTCCGTTTCTGAACGAATTGCCCCGAGTCCGGAAATCGGCTACAGTCAACCGGAAGTGACAAGATTGTTACGCATGTGTTATCCCTGTGATGTTTAAAAAATATATTAATTGTTACAAATCATACCCTCCGGGCATTTGATTTATAAATCCTGTTGATATTGTCGGGTAGTCACTTGGTGTATTAACAGTTAACTTTCTATCTGGGATTGGAAACAGTTCGCCTTATCTGACGTTTAAATATATAGATTGCTCTGTAAATAACTAATATTTCGGTGTTGTTTTTTTTTACAATGTTTTACATACAGAACGTGATATGTTGTGTTGTGTGACTAAACAATATTTACATTTAATTGTAATCTGAAGTACAGCTTGAAGGATTATCATTTCTTCGTCTATTGAATCGATCGCATTATAAAAACAAGAGACCAGAACGTGACGAAGCCAGCTGAAGTTTCATTAGCTGTTTTCAGAACAATACAAAAATGGTGAGTGTACGGCAAACTTTGTCAAATGCATTCATCAATATCCACTCTTAAAATGTCTGCATTCGTCTCTCTTTTGTACTATGCCAGCCCCATATTGTTCTGTTTCCGGATTTTGCTATGCCAATACACCCACAGTCCCTCAACCACCCTATCGTTGCGTGGTCGTTATAGTCTTTCTTTTTTAAAACAACAAACGGCAACAATGTGTTAGAACGTTACCTGACTATTTCAAGATATAATAATGCCTCGACATGAGGTTCCCGTTTGCTGTGTAAATGTGTAGTGAAGCGACAGCTATATTTTCAAAATGTACGTCGATCCGTACTTACTCACAAACTCTTTTTAACACGAGTGATTTTGAATTGTGGCGTGGGAGAACTCCCAATAAAACGACTGGGTTTATTTGTTTTGTCCACATTGAACTGTTTCCTCTATCGTGGAGCATATCTCATTAAAATAGATTCTAAATTAAATTTGAAAGAACAGACAAACCGTACGCTCATTTGTGGACAACATAAAGTAGTGGGTGCTTGAAACTGTATGTACCCTGGTGCTCTCTGGGCTAACGGGTATCCGGAAGTCGATTTGTGGTGCTGTGCCCTGTTGTATCCTGTTTTCTGTCGCAATCCTGTCCTGTGTTTTGTCAGTATCGCGTAGGATGGTTGTCTTCGCTTTTTGGGCTAGCACGTCGTCATGTAGTGAAATAACCTTTAGTAAGGATTAAAGTTCCACACAAAGTCCACATTAAGTTAAATACAACACATAAGATGATACAGTTACAGGGATTCAACATAATATCTGGATTAGTTTTACAGTATCAGTGTGTCATTGCCACACAGTCACTAATACCTTTATTGCTTTATGTGCTTTGGGTTGATTGTAATTCACGACTCCTATGTTTGCCAGTTCAAATAGGCTCACTTTGCAAATGACTCAGAGAGAAAATTATTATTTACACTCGCTTACTTAAACAGCCGTCAGATTAAGGCTTCCTTTCAATCTGAATACACACAATTGAAATCGACACGTACAGTGTCTTGTAGTTTGATTGAGGTTTGCCGGTTATTCAAGATTAAAGCCGAAATATTGCTTTGTTGACTTTATTTGCTATTTCTCCTCTAGAAAGTTCTTATAGGATTGCTATCGACGAATATCTGTTTGTAAGACGCAAGGTAGCAAATACACAGTTTGGCTTCAACAATAAAACGCATAGGCTATAGATGATCACTATAAACACTACGTCAGACGAAGTTCAGGATGCAGAAACGAAAATTTGCAAGCAGCATTAATGGAATTTGGTATAGCTTGTATTTTTAATATTTTGGAAGATAAACATTGCCAGAAAGAATAACTGATTCTGAATCACTTACTAAAGGAAATAAATAAGGTTCGCTGTATAAAGAACAGTTAAACTGATGGCTGTCGGCGCCATATTTATCCTCAGGTCGATGCGACTGGTTGACGGGAGCTTCCTGTGCTCTCCGAGCTACGATGTGTAAGAAAGCTGATTTGTTGTGGTGACCTTTATTTTGCCCTGTCTTTGTCCTGTTTTTTTTTTTCAGATGAGTTGGCGTCCGTCACCCTTTGATTAGGTTGGCACATCATCATATAAGTGAAATAACCTTTAAACACCAGTCAAACAGGCAAACAATATTTAGAGCGATGGAATGAGAAAGATAGTGTCGGACAATGGGCTAGCTCCACAACTTTCCCTTGTGTTAAAAATTACACCACGAAGAAGGAACCGATATTGGTCCGTTAAACACATTATCGCACTTTAATTTAATGGTGAGATTTACGGATAACAATAGCCGTTCTGTCGGAGCCTGTGGTTGACAGCACCAAGGACCAGCCCAAAACCGACGCCCCATCACTTGAATCAATTAAGGGAACATTTGAAGTTTATCTCAAGCTATGTATGTATAATATATATGGTCTAACCATCCACCTAAACATCGACCAGTCTATCAAGCTTCATTGTATACCACATTAGTTTTCTAAATACCAGTATCAATCGCACTTAAACAGAATTAGGTGAATTAGGTCTTGGCAACAAAAAAAAAGGTATTGTAGAATTGTACAGTTAGGAGGCCGCGAAAATCAATATTAATCCTCACATCTGGAATAGGTCCTTTTCTTAAGTGATACGGTCGTCTTTTTCTGTGGAGGTCGTAGACTGCGTACAATATAAAAAAAAACAAACAAATGTATTTTGTCGAACAAGGCTGTAGACTGGCTTACCCAGCGTATAATAGACCACTGACAAATGAATTTTCCAAACGCTGAAATGAATTCCCAAGTGGTAAATGACATACACTTGTTATTATTCAGGTCATAGCCATGGTAATTTAATAAGGAGAAGTTTTCTGAAATTGACATCTCGGCTTATTAGATTTTAGACCATTCGGGATACAAAAATAACGACGAGATAGTAATCCATGTTTATGATGTTCTATGAGGACATTTTTAAGGATGGAAAATATAAATTTGGTATGGTGCAAAAAGTCGGCATATTTTACCCGGTTTAACCGATGTATAGCACATCCGTAACACATACATTGTTCGTGTTTCTAGCTAAAAACTAAATATGTATTTATATTGTTATGCAGCGATGTCTTTACTTTTGGCTCTTACCGAAAAATGAGGACATCCTCTTTTGCAACACATAGATATAGCATTTATTCACGTGTAAGCCTAATGAATTGTCAGCTGCTTTCAAAAATCGTCAGACTGTAACATACATAAAACAGGACTTTGTGTAACCGGTCTACGAAAAACTGGGAAAAAATTTAACCCAGCCCCCGCGATCTCCGCGGACACCGAAAATCTTCTCCTATACACCTTAGGTAGAATGTTACTAAGAAATATTTGTTGATGTTTTTGTTTGATTGGTGTTTACGACATAATTTAGGCTGTTTTACTTATACGACGGCGTGCAAGTCCAATAGGCGAAGGCAACCACCCTAAACAAAGCTAGTCACACAGAATAAACCACAATACATCTGCAGGACTTTAACAGGACAAAACACAAAAACCCAGATTCCTGATGCCCCTTCGATCAGAGAGCACTAGGACACAATAAGCTCCCGTCCGAGTTGAAGCATTGGAATACTTTTCATATAAAGTACTCCGTTGATTATTTTACGTTAAGGTCAGGAATTTAACAATATGGTTAATAAATTAATACAAAAACCTTTTGTTGTATTGAGTGGAACTCATTTTCTCTTGATTCAATTACCACATAAACGCTTAATAGAAGAGACAGCGGAAAATTTATAGGTAACAATCAATATTCCAGTAATTGGGAGACGAGTATCTATTATATCATCGAGCAGCTGCGCTAGTTATAACCCTTCTAGTGGAGCAATTAGTAAATCAACCTAACGTACAACAAAGAGCCAGTTAATTACCAGATAATGTACTCGTCGTGTTCTCCCCTCGTGAGTCCATGGTGACGAAGGCGGATTCTTATCAAAGATCCATTGAAAGACCATTTTACGGCTCTTCTGTGATGATTGATTGATTGATTTCATTAATTGTGATATTGGAGTTTTACGTCGTACTAAAGATTATTTCACTTTATAATTGAAAGAAGACATCTTCTGGTTTAATTGCCGTGCAACGTTTTGGTTTAGATGCTAAGGGCCGTTTAATTCTGCAAGCAATCCGGTGTTTGCATCTAAACCGAAACGTTTAATAATTTTAATAATCCGCATCGTCATTCTGACCAGTACTGAGGTTTCCCAACACTAATAATATATTTATGATCAATTGTTTTTACCACGTACATCTCAAATATCTCCAGGGATCTCTGGCCTAAATACATATACGAACTCTCGGGCATAGCATGTATTATGCAGGACAGTTTGTAGCATATAAACTTGACCTTTTAAATTGTGTTAAACGTATTGCCGTTTTGTGCCGTCCCAATAGGTTACTTTAAGCTAAGCTGGAGAAGTGAAACAAATAATTCATTCTTAATTCTCTTTCTATTTCTCCATTGAGATCTTCTTATTTCAAAATACACCAAGAAATAAACAATGCAGTATATAGAGAATTTGATGAAATAAAACGTTTAATGCATTTCCGGCCTTACCTGCAGGTATTAGCCCATTACCACCAACTCTCAATTGTTGTGTTTTAATTATGTATTCAAGTTACCAACTTTGCTCTTTTTATTTTAGTATTTGGCGTTTCCCAGACAAGGACGCTCACAGAAAATTGACGTTTCATCAAACTGTTGTCAATCTGGTCTCAAGCTGGAATGGGCAGTAGCAAAACAAGGTTTAGACTTTTCATATGAAACATGTGATCGGGATTTACCTTGCTGTGAAGGTTTAGAAGAAATCGTCAGGAGAAAACCTAACGGGATGTACTACTCCATGTGTATTCCAAGCGGTGCGGTAAGTAGATTTCGAAGACAGCCATATTTGGTATTTACGTTAAAGTCGTTTGATAAAGTCATAACGAGTGTTAATATGTAAAGCAGAGGATTTTTTACTTATCGCCCTTGAAAATTGTCCGACCACACAGGTCTTTGTATCGTTGATATGTAGCTATTGAGGCGTTCACACGACGCGATTTGCAGCAACGGCCCCTTGATTTGTCCCGATTTTTAAAGACATATATCGTCCAATCAAAGCACTGTTAACAAGGGGAATACCCTGTTGTCGTGACCACAAATCGCGCCTGGTCATTGCACCGGGGGAATTTCATTTGGTCAAAAATCAATCAATATTTGTTTCCAATGGAATGCAAGACACGAAACCCAGTTGATGATCTGCTCAATGATAAAGAGAACAATAGACTTTGCAACCTTAGAACTGATGAATTTAACAGATATCTGTCCAAGACTGGCTATCTAATGACAATAGTGATGACAATCTATCATCAACAAGATGTACACTCTCACTTGAATCACTAGGAATAAATACTGATAGTCGCGGCAAGGGGAAACAAAACAGGACACCATGATATTGAATGTGTGCCAATTAACCATGTATTGTACGCTTAACGTGCGACTGTAATTCCTTCTTTGAAAGTTAGTCGCCACACATTGCATTGGGATAGCTGCAACCATTGAACAGGAACTTTCTATATATTTATTTAAATGCTGTTTAAATATTATATACATTTAAACACAAGTGGTCTATCATTTTCATAAGTATTATTTATCTCCAATTTTATGGATATTTTTCACTAAATTTATGTTTGATCGAAGGCACTTCCATGCCTTTACATGTAAATATATTTATTTTTCAAGACTAAATCAGATGTAGTTAAACAAACTTGACGTGTTAAAAATGTAATTCAGTTCTTTTTGGAATAGCCGCCGTTGTTTTGATAACAAATTTTTCTTGACAGTTTGATCCTTTAGTTATTGTGTATCAACTATTTACCTAATACTTTTAGTTCTTCAGTAAAAAAAAATCATGTTAACATATAGCTTTCGTTTCCCCCCAGGACAGCTATGAGTACGTCCGACGGAAGTGATACCGCTCATCCCATATCCACCACTCTATGACGCAGTTTCCTGTCCACGTTAGCAATGATGTCATTTCCGTTTATTCAGTCCATCCGTTTCCTTGTACTGGTTTCTTTACGGAGAAGAAGGGATTTAACTTTACAAAATAACTATTTTATATTTGCTTTCTAAGCTTTCTTATAAGAATCATTTAACTAGAAGTATGCAACTCCCATATTCCTAATATCCACGGCATTGAAGGCCTAGGTCCATCTGAAAAAGTATGATCTGTAAGAAAACTAGCAAGTACACAGAAAACTGGTAGAACTTTGACATAAGCTTTTGAAGATATCTAATTTACTTCTTTAGTTGCATCTGCAGAGATAAATTCCAGTTAATCCTACAAGTGCTACCACATAGGGAAAACTCTATATTCAAAAGCCTGGAAACAAGAAATGCAACACTAATAAACTTTGCTGTAGTAATGGCGACGCAATTCCTAATGTATTTCCAAAATATTGCTTTGGGCCATCCCATACTTTGTTACCAACTAAACATAGATGGAATTTATTACAATCTGATCAATCAGGTATACCACTCTAACATAAGCATCAATGCATCAGGGGTGACGTCTTCATTATTTACCGTTCTCCAATGCCGTGCTCACGCTTTGTAAAGGAGAGTTGCCCACTTCTAGTTAATGAGCTTTTGTTGTTATGTATATTTCCACTTGTATAGATTTTTGTTCACAAAACCTCTTTATTTGAGCGAAAATTTCACGGGAAGTCTATCAACAGATTGAGTTTAGCTGAAACAAAACCAAATTGAAAACAGGGTTACATTTGACATTGAACCATCCCATTGAAGACATTCTGTAGTGTTCTTTCCTTTATTTTATGACGTAACTTTTTGTTGAAAGAATGTTGACTCCTCCTTTAAGATATACCCAGAAGAAGGCTGCGGACAGTTAGATGCCTGTGCTTCAATGTTAAAGGAATGTTAAGTCTATAAGAGAAAAAACAACAGCTTGTTATATGTGTGATTTCTATAATGTATATAGTTCGTCACTTGCTTGGGTATATGAAAAATCCAACTCCAAACATATACGAAAAACATGGTTTAACCTGTACTTTTTTATCGTGGACTCAAAGGCAGAAGTGATTGCCATTTGAGGCAAGCTCAGTTAATACCACCTGTCTGTTATTCTGTGTACTTTCAGTGCTAAATATGTCTATGTCCTCATCAGGTACATAACTGAGTGTAGCCAGAACTGACTATCTGGCTAAAGACATAGACAACAAACAATGTAACCTTATTTTTTATCAAAGTTGTCATTTTGGATATAGTCACTTCTGCCTTTGGCCCCACTATATGTACTCACATTGTAAGAAATACGATTACAAACATAACTAACCATTAATGGTACAATGTCATTGATTGGATCATATAACTATTCAAAGGAAATTATATTGTATTCTGATAGATTTCGTCTTCGATTGAAATTTCCGTTAAGTTCTCTATAATTTTGTTCTGAACTATTTGATTTGTTTATAATTACTGTAGTTATATACAAATATTTCTAGTTCGTTTTTATTTACTGATTATATTTTTCAATAAAATGCATTAGATTTTCTTTCACATTATTGAGTTATGAAGTTAAATAATGATTTGATAATTGATTTTGGATGATGCTCGTGTAGTTTATATATGTACTTCCGGTCATTTCACGCATATATCTTTGGATATTACGCGTATTAGGGTATACAAATTTGGTACAGCACTTTTTTTGCGTCAGAGATCAGGGAAGTAGGTTAATTAGCAAAATTTATCAAATGAACAATTAACTTAGGTTAAGTTAAATGATTTTTAATTATGTTTCGAGGAATTAAACTCTGAGATATTTTATGTACTAAACATTCCCATTAGTAACATCTAAAAAAAATGACAAAGATGGATTTTCAACTCTTTTGGGTATATTGATAAACGACTTTTCGACCTAGATGATTAGACCGTTTTCAAAGTTGCGGCCTAGATGCTGAAACCTTTTTCAAGCAGGAAATCATCTAAGGCGAAACGTCGCTTATCATTATACCCAGAATTGAAAACCCATCTTAGTCTTGTTTTTGTTATGTGATCAGCTTATAAATTTTGTTTTATTCTTACCCCTGAGCGAGTTTTGACGCTCAAAATTACCTGAAATATGATATTTTTTTTATAAAAACTGCACAATTAATTGCAGAAAAAAGAAAATTGAAGATAGACTGTAAGTGCAAGTTATATGTCCGCGTCATCCTGTACGATGCAGACATAACAATGATTTAGCATTGCCCAGGTAGCTGGTATTCATCAGGAATATAAGGCTTCCTCGTCTCCCAAATGGAACAGCGAGAATTAAACCTCAAATTGATTTATAACGATGCAAATAGTAAAGCGGGAATCAAAACTCGGAGCAAGTTGTCGTAGGTCTAATAGCACAGCGAGAATAAGACACAAGAAGGATTCATCGTATCCCCAATTGCACCGAGTGGATAAAAAATGAAATGACTTCCTGATATAAGGTCATCCGGAGTAACTCCTAAGAAAGCACTTTTGCATTACATAAGTTTGACTCAGTATAAAACCCCGAGTTATAAAATTGAGCCGAAAACATATTTCAAAAACCATTTTAAAATACCATACTATAAGACCTATGCAATAATGAAATCGTATACGTTTAACTGAAAATGGCATTAAAACTCCGAAATATAATACCTATAATAGCTACCTTGTTCGGAGTTTGCCTTCTTTTATATCAGTCGAAACTGGTCTTTGGAACTTCTGATGTTGTGATCAGTTGGGTACAGATTAAAAATGAACAACCAAAACACGTTCTCAGCTGTTTTTCAATTTTCGAACTTTTTGAGCACAGACAATTGAATCGACACTGTTGAGCACAGAATCACCCCTTGAGTAAACCCAGGAACATTTATTACCTCGGCCTTCAGAGATCGGATCTGTCTTCGACACAAACGCAGCAAAATGGTTGGAATCTGCAACCGAAATCGTTTTCTCTACCAATAATTTCCATTGAAATATTTCGAGTGTCGTTTAAAAAGCCATCGATAGCAATATTTTCGTTTTTGGGGATAAGGTTTTCTGATAATGAACATATTCTAGTGCAGAAAATATTGCAGTCTGAGACCCTTGGGAGAATCGAACCCACTACCCTCAGAGTCAGGCACCGAATCGATCAGTAAATGCACGCAACCTAAATCACTCAGCTACCCGGCCTTGTATTTCCATAATAATTTCCAGCATTATTGCTTTGGTTAATTTTCAAAGACAGATATTTTTATTTCTTAAGTCTTGTAAATATAATTCTCGTCGTTTGATTCTGTTTTTTTTTTTAATTTTCGTTATAAAAAACAAAACAAGGCGTTTTGTTGAACTAGGTTACCACTGGTTACCACTGACAAAACAAACTAAATGAGTTGTTCAAACGTTTGGTTGAAAGAAATCAAACGCTAGATAAACATTTCTGATATTCATCAAGCACCCTTGGTAATTGAATAAGAAGGCCAGTTTTGTGAAATAGATATCTCTATGATTTATTACATTTGCTGCTTAAGCCGACCCGTTACATACAGTATTCAGAGAAACATAAATTGGTTTGTTTGTTTTGTTTGATTGGTGTTCATACAGACGGTGTTTAACGTCGTACTCAAAAGTATTTCACCTATATGCCGACTTAGTAATTTTAATAATTTGCGTTGCCGGTGTATGGTGGAAAGCCGGGAAGAAACCTGGTAAAAACCACCGGCGAACTCCGCAGCCACCGGAATACTGCCCTTATATACATAAGATTCACAGGGGGAATCGAACCTATTCCGAGTACAGTGAAGGGGGTTCCGTAGTCCAACGCTCACCCACGGAACCACGTCGCGTAAATTGTAAAATCCCTCTTGGCTGTTGTAAAAAACAGGATTGTAATTGTCCGCTGGTGTTGTAATTGAGGCCTTTATGTATTTAGTTCTTTAAAGACGACTTTTATAAGCTGAGAAAATAAGACCATTTGGTTCAACTTGTGTGCGTCAAATTTTATATTGATTATCCTATTTTCAGATTGATCATGTAAAGAACGCACTGAAAATCCCGCATCACCAGTGCTCATGTTAAAATCTTACAGCTGTATGTTACGGCTTTTCTAGTTGTTAATATCTCGCCTCGAAAACGAACGTTCTGTCCGGGAGTTAAAATGCGAAACCGCAATTTCCTTCTATATTTTACTATTCTTCGAACAACAGAGGATAATAATTGACCGCCTGGTTTGTTGCCTCGAAGTTAATATAAATACATGTTTATTGTTGCAACTGCAAATGAACGCCCAAGCACGTGGGTTTCTTTATTCTCATGGGCGTAATGGTCATATCAGTCTTCCAAATAAATCCCTATTTTGATCAAGGTTTGTTTTCTTGTTAAGTGTTGTCCTCGTGGGCGCCTTGTCCTATTTCCTATGCGTTTGGTGACCTGTATGGATGTTTTTAGAAGCCATGCCATCAATTGTTTGTTCATTGTGTAAACAGTGGATGTCAAAAAACATAAAACAAAACAACGAAATCGTTAAACAATGCCCAGGAGTGCAATCAATTACATGTTGACAAAGTCATACGAGGTTCAAATTAAAATACGAAACTTAAGTCCACATATAGCCTGACTCAAGGTCGAATATCAGTTAAAAATACATATATTATTTTATGAGGGGATGGATGCGTGACTCGCTTTTATTGCTTTTATACATTGGGTTTCTTTATTTCCATAGTGGTCCAATTTTATATTTGTTATTCATTCAAGCTAAATGATTTCAACTTTTCCACCCTTGGACATCATTATCAAGTTTTAAATTTAACACATACCAGTACTTGGTATCCCGAAATTACCGGTGAGTACTAATTGACATTACGCAGTTTGAAAATAAGCATAATTAGAATAACACTTCAGCTTGAATTTAAATGGTTCGATTAAGTTCATGGATAAGATTGCGAGAGTTAGGATCACTTGGGAAGTCATCGAATGTACTGCAGATATCATATCGCACGGGATACGATCATCTCTATTTTGGCCGGAACTTTTTCAAAGCCTGTGGATATGTAGACAGATTTGATAGTTTCACATTCAGATAATAATTTGCTCCTTAACTCAACGTTGTGCAGTTAAAGCACGTGAATTCGTTCGGTTACGTCCTATTTGCTTATGTGTTTTAAACATGCTTCCGACGAACAAATTTATACACCTATCACGGACCAGCTAAGTTATGACAGCGAAATAACTAGAAATCACGCGAGGTGTTGTTGATTTGTATTGGGTAAGATCATGATTGTGAAAAGCAATTATATGAGCAAGCTGAGTTGCTTGGAGAGATATTCAAAATTAGCGTTGCAATGAGTGGTTTCTTAAGCGTGTTGGGGTGCGGCGCTGTGGCTCTGTAGGTAAAGCGGTTGCCTTCTGAGACCTCTTCACTGTGCACGGTATGCGTTCAAATCCCCAATAAGGAAATGTTTGATACCTGCAGAGAACGAAAGGTGCTTTTTACGAAGTTTCTTTTCGGTTTTCCACCATATGCTATATCAACATGACTTCAATGTTCCGTGTTTCTCTTATTCTATGTTACTCAAAACTGATCTTATTCGCGTTTTAACCTGATAATCGTACTTTGTTGAAGTTAGAACAAGAAAAAATAAGAAATAGCCCATGTTCTAGCTTGGAAGTTATGGTATGATGTGAAGAAGGTTTTAATCACACGTAAAATGAAGGACGGTCTGTAATATAGAAACTTTACCATCTCGATAAAATTCCAAAGATTTTACAAGACAAACAAGCACTTCAATAATCACTGTTTAACAAATATAGAAATATCCTTTGGTGAACTAGCAACTAAACGCCCAGTGACTGACTGACTGAAAGAGACGTTACCAAATGGAAGGATTATTTCCAATGTGCAAGTGCCATATTGGTAGCAAGAGTGTAGTCGGGAAATTTCATAAAACAAAGTTAATGGTCACGGGAGATTTTCAATTGGCAGGCCATTACGGAAACGACGTGGTAATGTCCTGGCAAATTCCTTGTTGGCTAAAAATGACTGGTAGCAAAGTTACAGGGGACAAAAATGACCCACCATAATGGAAAAAGTGTGGTCTAAGCTTAAACAAATGCATTATAATTATATTTGCCTTATCAATTCTTCACTGATAGTTAACAGTTTTTTCGCGAAATGTTTCTTCTGCATAGTTTATGGTTTTACCATTCCCTATAGTCACAGGTTAAAAAAGGAACAGCCATAAAACGTTCTCAGCTGTTTTTCAATTTCCGACCTTTTTGATTACAGACAATTGAATCGACACGATCGAGAACAGAATCAACCCTTGAGTAAACCCAGGAACGTTTATTATCAGGCGTTGAGAGATCGGATCTGTCTTCAAACACAAACGCAGCAAAATGGTTGGAATCTGCAACCGAAATCGTTTTCTCTACCATTAATTTCCATTAAAATATTTTGTGTGTGTCGTTTAGAAAGTCATCGATAGCAATATATTCGTGTTTGGGTATAAGATTATCTGATAATGAACATATTCTAGTGCAGAACATATTGCAGTATGAGACCCTTGGGAGAATCGAACCCACTACCCTCAGAGGCAGGCACCGAATCGATCAGTTCGATTCGCATGATCAATAATTGTGGTTTCTGAATCAATGGATGTTAGAAAATGGAAACTGATTAAATACATATCACCAGACACGTGATAAAATACAAATTAAAGGTAGTTAAGTGGAACCTATCATATTACTAACAAGCCAATAAGTAAGAATATACATTGTTAGTTTATTTTTGATCCGAAAGAGAACTACTGGTAACAGTATTTAGAATAGTTTCGGCTTAGTATCATGAGCTTTCTATTAAGTTTTGTTTACTCGGCCGGAATACAATTTCAATTCGAATGTGTTCACCGTTAACTTCTTCTCATCCTTTCACAAAAACTGAGTCATTGCCGTGGTGTGTTTGAATGGGGTTTTACGCCGTACGCCGGTTATTTCACTTATATGACGGCGTGCCAGCTCAATCAGTGACGGAAACCACCGTTAACGACGCTGGCAACATGCAAGGCAGGACAAAATATTACAGAACAAAACAAGATACCACAACAAATCGGCATCCTGTGCCCCTTGGCTTAGAGACCAAAGTGCAGTTGTTTATATATAATAAGAGAAACTCGGAACATGTTAGCCATGTTGGTATAGATAATAGCTTTCGGCTTCATTGTGACATCATCCATTATGCCAGCATCAAATTTGTTATGCCAAAGCCGAAATATATTATCTATACCAACATGACTTCAATGTTCCGAGTTTCTCTTATTCTATGTTACTTAAAATTGATCTCATTCGCGTTTTAATCTGACAGTTGTACTATGATGAAGGTATATAACTCAATAGAACAAAGACAATAGCCGATGTTCTAGCTTGGAAGTTATGGTATGATGTGAAGAAGGTTTTAATCACACGTAAATGAAGGACGTTCTGTAATATAGAAGCTTTACCATCTCGATAAGATTCCAAAGATAGGTTAACAAGACAAACAAGCACTTCAATAATCACTGTTTAACAAATATAGGAATATCCTTTGGTGAATTAGCAACTCAACGCCCAGTGACTGACTGAAAGAGACATTTACACATGGAAGGCTAATTTCCAATGTGCAAGTGCCATATTGGTAGCAACAGTGTAGTCGGGAAATTTATAAAACAAAGTTAATGGTCACGTGAGATTCTTAATTGGCAGGCCATTACTGAATCGACGTGGTAATGTCCTGGCAAATTCCTTGTTGACTAAAAATTACTGGTAGCAAAGTTACAGGGGACAAAAAATGACCCACCATAATTGAAAAAGGGTGGTCTAAGCTTAAACAAATGCTTTGTAATTATATTTGCCTTATCAATTCTTCACTGATAGTTAACAGTTTTTCGCGAAATGTTTCTACTGCAAAGTTTTTGGTTTTACCATTCCCTATAGTCACATACCCATTCCCTATAGTCACATACCCATTCCCTATAGTCACATACCCATTCCCTATAGTCACATACCCATTCCCTATAGT
>JAVFBZ010032829.1:0-10979 GCA_032466195.1 Katharina tunicata
ACTTTACAGTTTAATTAATTTCATGGAAAATAAACGAAATTTGTGTTTATAATTATGATGAATTACGTTTATCGCATAAGCCAGCCGGATTGGACGAAGTGACCTAATAAATGGCCTATTTACTCCGTCTAAGAATAGAAAAAGTCACATGACTGACAGTCGAATGTCGTGACGATACAGCGATCGTCATCAGTAGGGATAAGACAAGGTCAAAGGTCGTATGTCTATGACCGAAAACTGGGATTCTACATCTTGCTACTAAGTTAGTCGGTGTGAGTTCTTCAAAATGATTTCACTGCAAGGATGACATCTGTTGCAACGAAGATTTCCCTTCAATTTTCCAGCAGAGATCATTTATGTAAGTTGCAGAGGACTTTCCATCCTTTTTTTTCTAAACGTATGTGGTATGTTTTGCACTTGTCGTGTTAAAAATTACTCCGACGAATGATATTTATCATCATTATTTTAGATATTGACAGGCCGACGGCTACTGTAGCTGACAAAATCCGGAGCTAAATAGACTAAATGTAAGAAGTATGGTGAACGAGTTAAATGTTTTTTGGATTAGCCGTCGGATATCTAAAATGATAAATATCATGCGACGAGTCTTTTGTAAAAGCTCTAGTATTGCTTTTTTAGAATGTCGTACAATGATTGATTGGTGAATAACGGCAACGCCGTGCTCAAGGGTATATCACTGTTATGACGTCGCTGTATTCCAACAGTAGACAGCGAACACATCCATAAATGTGTAGTAACTTTAATGGTGTCACATAGTGTTGTACAACTGACTGAAACCTATTCTACGAGTTTTGACAAATAAATATGTATTTCAATTTGTCATAAGATTGCCAATGAGAATAAGCGAAAAACAAAGAAGAATTTTGGGCTATATTATTATCAGTCTAAATAGGGTGTGCAAGTTCTATCATTTGATGATATTTGACAAGATTCACTCCAGTTCAGGGTATATGCTACTCTTATTTTAGTAATAACATCACACGGGAAGTTCAAAGGATGACAATTCTCCTGTCTGCACCAAAGCAAAATAAAATATTGTTCTGAAAAAGAGCTATTCCTCACATACAGCCATAGTTTCAATTGATTTATTGATTTGGAGTTTAACACCGTGCTCACTTATATTCTATGACGGCACTGACTGTAATCCAACAGTAGACAGCAATTTTAACACAACCATAAACTGTGTAGTCACTATAGTGTTATCACTGTTGGAAAGACAATGTTCTTACAGTGCTAAGTATAACAGTATGGATATAATCGGGGAACACACTGCCCTTAGCCAGAGGATGCCATACTTTCAAATATTTTTTTATTTTACAAACTATGGTCATCTAAATATCCTTTATCCTAAAAATCAAGGAAAAAAAATTGTTGTATTGGCTACTATATGTACTTTTGCATACACATACAGTTTATTTGAAATTTTTGGCCTGATCAAATTTAGTGTTTTGTTGATTGATATTAATATAATGCTGTGCTCATTGGCATTTCACTTTCAAATTACCGCATAATCACAGTCATGTATTGCAATATAATAAAATCAATCAAAACAATGCTTAACAAAATAATTTGTTATGTGGCATGCCATGGAAGTTCTCCCTTAAAATAAATGTTTAATGCACCCTTTCAAAAAACAATCAACAATTTTACCAAATTAGACGTCACCTATTTATTCAAATTCTGGCCTACATGTATCGTTTAAAAATAGAGATAGATCATAAGTTTGTTAAGTAATTAATTTTGTATTTTTTTACCTTTATTGAGATGTAGAATTTTACCTCAGATTGATTGTTATGATTTTTTATTTTAAAATAGTTTGAGATTTGTTTAGATCACAGGCATTTCATACAGCTATTTTCTTTTCTTTTCATTGTTAAGTGGTACCAATTTGTCTATCAGAAGTATGCCCTGGTTGACTTCTACAATGCTCCATTCACACCCAACTGCTCTACATACAAAATAATAACTTTAGACTTTATCATTAATTCATTATGGATGCAACTGTGTTGAAACTTCTACATGTCATCCATTAAGCATAAAATAACTCTTTCTGTCTTCCATCAGCATAACTAAAGCTCCAGGGAGATATGTTTCTGCTCCTGAACACAGAAAATGCTAGGTACATGTAGCTCTTATACCTTGAATTATTCATAGTACAAAACAAGCTATTAAAGATCCATATTAAAATGAAATTAACTTAAATATCCAAATTTTATATAAATGTAATGAATTTTATTATATTTGTGGGATTATTTTTTTTCCACTAAAAGCCACTTAAATTGAACTACCAGTACTGTAAGACAAATGTATGGTTGACTTTTCATGGTACATTTGTTTTAGTGGCCATGCCACTGAAGTAAATGTATATTAAAATGTTGTTGTAAAATCCTAATTCAGGCAAAAAGCTTATCGTAAGTAACTTTCAATTTATTACGGATCAAGTCCGCCATCTTGAATTTATAATGAGCTCATGGGATAGACTATTTTAGTGTAAAACTCTCGTGCCAAACAAGCATGCTTGTGGCCCCTGAAAATATGCTGTTTACCAGTTACTCCAAACCAAAATTCATCTATAATAGAATTTGTTTTAACCCCATATATTCTAAAATGTGAGGAAATAGTGCGCGTATTGATTCAAAGTAGAGAAATTTATGAATATAATTCAAGACAGTATTACATTCCCCGTTCACATTTATAATACCCTAATTCTTCAACCTTTTCACCCCCTGAGATTTTTGCAAAATAAGACTTTCAGTCAGTTTAACTTGTTAAATTTCAGGCACAGAGGCTAATTAATAAGTTATACAGTAGACTATAATAATAAATTATTTATTTATAATTGGATTACGCCCTTTCCCAAATTTGCTTGTGGTCTAATTTCATGTTATTTATTCGACTAAGCACACTCAGGGGGGGGTGAAATGGTTGAATAATTAGGGTACATGTAAGTCAAGGGATGGCAGTTGCGGGCTAGTCACAGATACCGATAGCAACAGAGTAAACTCCTCTTTCAGCTGGCAAACGGATTAAGTTTCAAGGCTTGCACGGTACACGATAATTGGAAAATTATGAGGAAATACTTCATGTAACAAACAAATTACAGTTGCAGTAAAATCAAAAATTTTCAAGATCGGTCTTCACTGGCGTCTTTGACCACTTAAAAATAAACTAAATGACCTTATTTGTTCTCCCACATGTTCTTTAATATCATATTAGTTTATGTAACTTAATGTAACTAAAATATATAACTAATAATTCATTAAAATAATGAAATAAAAATTTTGTTATTCAATTTTGTTATTTGTATTCAAGAATCGACACAATTTAGTGCACAGAATGGCTCGTTGTGCATGCCCCCACCCCCACCGTGTTATTGTATTTATGACAGGCACTTCTCAAAATCCCTTTAAATATGACAGGTACTTCTCAAATTCTAGCTAAGACACTGATTACAAGGTTCTGTTTACTGGGCTAGTGTGTTACAAGACACATGGATTTTTAGCGCTAAACCATTGTAGATTGCTGCTAATGAAATTAATTGAATTTAAAGCCAGAGTTATGACTGAAGTATAATAGATTTTAGAGTGATGATAGACGGTCAAACATTAATTTATTGTTTAATGTTAGAGTGTCTAGAAATATGAGTTATTTTCCATAGTTTGTAAAATGCCATATACTTTTTTAGTTTTCATGATAGGCATGAAACCTATGAATTACATCTAGTGGTAAATCCACAATAGCCTCAATCCACCATAATATTAAATTGATTGATATTGGTCTTGAGCAAATACAAAGTACCGGTATTTTGTTTAAAGTTTGTAACTGTTTTAAATCTTTCATTTTGTATTGAAAAAATTTCAGCTGATGATTTGAATAATTATGTTTGCTTTAATTAATATTTTAAGCGAATGCAATATTAATTTTAGCGTTGCTGTTGTGCTTAAGTACAAAGTATTAAGATTTTGTTAGAAATTGTTACTATTTTTCATAATTGTAGTATTTTGTTTTGAACATATGTTGATTAATGGGCTCTAGTAATGGGGGTCAGGGAGGACATAAATACTATGTCAGTCGCATAGTGTTAGCCACATGGGTGTCTCGGTGTCTTTGAGACACCCTGGAATCCTTTTGAGACACCCTAATTCAGTCAAATTTAACATGTGAAAGATAGGAAAAATGTCAAGTGAGACACACTGTTTCTTTGAAAATAGTGATTTGAGACACCCTGTTTTTGATTTCTAGCTAACACTATGGTCAGTCGAGTCACATAAGTCAGTACAATTATAACTACTGTATGAAGAAGTTGCATGTTCCAAAAATTATGATTCATATTTTAACATGTTATCACATGAAGTGCATCAGATCGGTTAAAACTAATATTTTATGTAACTAAACCTAGTATTTTGCAAACTATTTACGAATTATCCTATAAGAATAATACAGGTATCTACTCAAGTCAGTTCAATACTTTTTCACATATATGTATTTTGTTCTATGGATTTGTTTCCATTCTTTTATTGTCGAAATGCCATTTATTGTTGGTTTAAGAACATAAGTAATTTGATATAATGTCTAAAATCGCTTTTATCAATTTTCCATCTTTATTGAACATCTGTGGGAAGCTGTGGATCTGAATAAACACCTTTTTGTCTAATTACAGGTTGTCCTCTGAATTCATTGTTGAACTACTCAGTAATAGCCGACCTCTCATACCAGGTGGTGAGAGGGGAACTATTTTGGTGACCCCGACGTGACAATCACATCCCAGGGTTTGACAACAACAGCAACACAAATGGCAATTTGAAGACTGATAGGAGACCCACCGGCTAATTCACAGATTTTTTATTTGTATGAGCGAGTCAGCAGAACCAAGCCAGTCATTTAGATTTACCAGTTCAAGAAGCTGTGATCCAAACCATTTCCAGCAGTTGATAAGGCAAGCCAGCATACAGATTGGTTTTCAGCTATCCAGAATCCACCATCTTATTTTTATATTTTGCATATCTGGCAGTTTGGCACAATCCTTTGTTATTTTTGGTCACCGGAGTATTCTGAAGCCATGAGTGTGACCCGGTCCAGTTAGATTCTGTGATGCACCTGACACAGTGACATATGATGTCCCGGTTACAGGTTGGCCAAAGGAACCTATCATTTTTGCAGCCTACCTGATTCTGTGAGATGAAAATGATTATGCAGATATGTGTTCTCATAGTATTAGCCAGCCCTGAGAATCAAAAACAGTGTGTCTCAAATCACTATTTTTAAAGAAACAGGGTGTCTCATTTGACATTTTTATCTTTCCCAGGTTAAATTTGACTGAATTTGTGTGTCTCAAATGGCATCAGGGTGTATCAAAGACACTGAGACACCCCTCTGGCTAACACTTTGTGTGTGCTTTCAACTTGATCCAGTTAGTTTGTTCCCGATACCTGTGGTCCAATTGAGCGGCAGCCAGTTATCTATCTTTCTTGAATCCAGATTCCCTGTGAATTGTGAGTGACCCAACCTTCGTGTGAGCCAATTCATTGCAGCCAGTGCCAGGAAAGTGTGATGACCTTTTTGCGTTTGATACCATCTCATGATGTGTTCCAGTTGTGAGATTGACTTTTTAATGATTTATCATTTGTATTTGGACATGGTTATGGATTGTGAGTCAGCCTTACAAGACAACAGAGTGATGATCAAGGAACTTTGTTTAAGTCATTTCCTTGGCTTTACTAGGGTGTCATTTCAAGAACATGTGTTTAGATTAACTAGATTAACCCAACCTGTGAAAGAGACTTTACTTTAGTGTTAACAAACAGACAGTATTGGTTCTGGAAATATATTGGACCAGAGGGTAACAACTGATTTAAGGTAGTATAATAGAATACAATTTGCCATTTTTGTTTTGTTTCACTGACTGTTTAAAACATTTTGTGGAATGTTAAAGCTGTTTGGAAATGGACAGTCAAATAATGAGTTTGTATGAATTGCATTGCATCTCCACACAACATTGACTCCTGATTTAAGTGAACTTTAACATATGTTGAAATATATGTTCAAACACCAGTTTGTCTAAATGTGGAAGAGCGTTAAAGTTATATAAAAACATTTCTCCATATATCAGAAAATCCAACTTTTACAGAGTGTCTTCCAGTGTCAAAAAACTCAGTTTCATGTATTTGGGTAGAATTGAAAGACATAACATTACTAAACTTAAATGTTAAACACAGGTATTTCTTTTCCAGTTTAAACAAAATATAACCAGTAATGTAGGTGACCACATTTTACTGTGACAATGAGTAAGCATTTCTGAGTCTTATCAGTCACTTTGATCATATCGTTATTAACTGAAATTTAGTCAGATACACCAATATGCCCAAAATATGGATGTTCTGTTGTGATATCCAAGCTGTTATGGTGGAATTATTAGCTGTAATGGGTGTTATACTAGGCCACCAACACCAAGACTGGAGACAAAGTTAACCAAACTAATTGGAGAACAGTGTTTGGTGTCACTGTACCCGGAATAGGTTCGATCCCCTCTTTGGACCGTAGGTATATAAGGGAAGTTTATCCATGGCTGCAGAGTTCGCGGGGTGGGTTTTACAAGGTTTCTTCCCGGTTTTCCAACATACACCGGCACAGCAAATTAATAATAAGTCGTCATATATAGACCTGTAGTAAAATAGTCTTGAGTACGACGTTAAAACACAAATCAAACAAACAAATCAAAATACATTTATAAATACATTTGTTTAATGAATTTGAATAGAAAAAAATATTGTTGGGAACCCTGATTTCACTGGTCTTCTATATTCCACCCTTTAAACCATCTGTAAACCTAGCGCATATTGTATAATGTATAATATTGTTTTATTCACACTTCTCTTAGTATTCTAACTTTCTGTAAACAAACAACTCGAAACCTTCTTAACATTTTTTTTACGTTTCAAAGGCTTTATTTATTGAGACTATCACACTACTAATGAGTTCCCTCCCGTTGTTGTTCGTCTTGATCTTACGCATTATGATTCTCGAGTTTCAAATTACTGTGACTGACATTTATAAAACATGCTTCAAAATACAGAATTCTGTGACTCATAGTCCGTATAATACATAGTCGGTTGTCCATGTTAACATTAGAAAGTTCTAGTTTGAGCCTATATTTTATTTTGGCATTCAAGCAAGAATTAAGAGAAGTTTTCTGGTGTGTGCGGAGATTGCTGGGTTTCTTCCTGGTTTCTACCGTATCACGCTCGTGGTTTCAGAGAATCATCACACACAATTTTATCTTACTCTAAGGAAAACAAAAAAGAAAGAAAATATGACTTTATCATCGAAAAACATTTATTGGTTGAGCCACAGTTTTACAATTATATCAAACTGTACAGACTGACTTTACAATACAATTACATCGGATTATGTTTATAAAAATAAGAACAACAAATGGATAAAATTCACATTTCAAACTGGAATAGCTCATCTTTACAGTTATACACAGTTATATACACATATGTCTAGTTAGATAATTATTGACATTATATAAAAGCTTCTCACTTGTTTGAGATAAAAACAGGAATATGTGCAAACTTCAATCAACCAGCAGAAGAAAAAGTTAATTTTTTCTCATACTGTATCACCAACTCTTCTCAGATACTGCAAAAAACATATTGGGATTGACTTACTCTCTACAGATCTCCTTATATTTGAAATATTTTATTTAAAGATATATTT
Source organism: Katharina tunicata (assembly GCA_032466195.1). Classification (NCBI taxonomy): domain Eukaryota; kingdom Metazoa; phylum Mollusca; class Polyplacophora; order Chitonida; family Mopaliidae; genus Katharina; species Katharina tunicata. Next base: position 7,741 of record JAVFBZ010032829.1, read on the forward strand.
ACACATTGCATCCATGTACATGTGCCCTCTACAGATTTCCCTGTAATCTCCACAGATCTATATAAATATTGTACACAAAATGCTCAGCAAATCTCATCATACTCTCTACATATGGTATCTCCATATCTAGTATATTCTCTGCAGATCACACTATACACGCATCGATCTTCAAAGATCTGAGTCATCTGACAATAGTCTCCACAGATCTCCATATGGCCCCTCAATATCTGCTATATTCTCTGCAGATCACACTATACGCCCATTGATCTTCAAAGATCTGACAATAATCTCCACAGATCTCCACATCTGCTATATTATCTGCAGATCACTCTATACACCCATTGATCTTCATAGATCTGACAATAATCTCCACAGATCTCCACATCTGCTATATTATCTGCAGATCACTCTATACACCCATTGATCTTCATAGATCTGACAATAATCTCCACAGATCTCCATATATGGTCACACCATATCTGCTATATTCTCTGCAGATCACACCATACACCAAATAATCTTCATAGATCTAACACTACTCTCCACAGATCTCATAGTCTCTGCAGATCACACTATACACCCAAATTGATCTTCTTAGATCTGAACATAGTTTCCACTCATCTCCATATGGTCCCACCATATCTGTTATATTCTGTGCAGATCACACTATACACCCATTCATCTTTATAGATCTGAACATAGTTTCCAGAAATCTCCATATGGTCCCTCCAAATTAGCTGCAGATCACACCATACACCTTTATAAATCTGGAAATAGTCTCCACATATCTCCACATGGTCCTTCGTATCTGCTTTATTCTCTGCAGATCACACCATACACCAATTGATCTTTATAGATCTGACAAACGTCTCCATATATCTCCATATGATCCTTCATATCTGCTATATTCTCTGCAGATCACACTATACACCGTTTGATCTTCATAGATCTGACAATAGTCTCCACAGATCTCCATATGGTCCCTCAGTATCTGCTTGTTCTCTGCAGATCACACTTTACACCCATTGATCTTTATAGATCTGACAATAGTCTCAACAGATCCATATGGTCCCTTCAGATCTGCTATATTCTCTGCAGATCACACTATACACCTATTGATCTTCATAGATCTGAAAATAGTCTCCACAGATCTCCACCTGGTACCTCAGTATCTGCTATATTCTCTGCAGATCACACTATACACCCACTGATATTCATAGATCTGACAATAGTCTCCACAGATCCCCATATCGTCTCTCCATATCTGCTGTATTCTCTGCAGATCACAATATACACCTGTTGATCTTCTTAGATCTGACAATAGTCTTCACAGATCTCTCCATATATCTGTTATATTCTCCACAGATTTCCATATGGTCCCTCCTAATCTGTTATATACTTTACAGATCTCCATATGGTCTCTCCATATCCGCAATATTCTTCACAGATCTCAATGTGGTCTCTCCATATCTGATATATTCTTCACAGATCTCCGTATGTTTTTTCCAAATCTGCTATACTCTTCTGACACATCTTTATATGGTCTCTCCATATCTGATATTGTCTTCACAGATCTCCGTATGGTTTTTCCAAATCTGCTATACTCTTCATATATCTCCATACGGTCTCTCCATATCTGCTATATTCTGCACAGATCTCCGTTTGGTCTTTTCATATGTCCTATATTCTCTGTGGATTACACTTCACACCTTACTAGAAACCACAAATCTATGTTGACATCTCCTGCCAGCCAACCCCTCCTTCTCCACCTTTAGTGTTCAAAATCGTGTTGGTAAGAATAGATAACAATTAATGTCAAAAACAGCAACAAGTTTAATTTTACACTAGAGAAATAAGAAATTTATAAGTTACTGTATTGGAATTTATAGTTAAATTAATTTACTGACGAGAATGAAATCAAGTTGGTTTGATATAGCCCCATTGTTCTAATAAATATCAGATTTTTTAGGGTAATGATCTTATTCTTTCAACCAAAATGCGCTTTAAATTTTTTTTATTTTATTATTAAATATCTCACCTTAATAACCCTAACCCAACCCCCTCCAGTGTATCTGTTTATTTCCCATCAGTCAGAACCACGTGACTGACGGAGAAGACGCCGTTCCTCTTCAGACTTACACAGCTTTTTTTTTTATCCATCCGTAGGCCATACCGAATTGGTTTGCTGGCCTCTTCTGTTTTACGGTTTGCCCTGAAGATAAAATGACGTTAATTAAAATGTGCAGTGGAAATAACTTGATATATATCCCATAAAAGGGCATACTAATTTACAGTGGAATAATTACGTGTCCTGGTTTAATTTTATTTGATTGTTCTGCACCCGAAAGACAGCAAGACTTTTTACTTACCAACTTTCAGCTTGAGTTCCGTTTTGTCTTTTGGCTTATACGCCTTAACCACTTTGCAGTAGACATTGATCATTTCGTCCAGTGGCTTCACTGGGGTTGTTTTCCTTGGTGTGCTAGATGGGGCTTTAACTGCCACCTGATCCTCCTCCTCATCACTGGTGAGTGAAAGGATGGTCAGAATGGATGGGGCCGGGGTAACCAGAATGGTTTTATGGATACTGACTGGCACAGTCAAGGAATCTGAGGAACTGGCTCGACTAAAGTTTGCTTCCACACTGGAAGAAGGTTGCGGCAATCCAGGTGAGGTCAGGAAAATGGCTGAAACGTTAACGGACATAAAACAAATTTAGGCTTCAATTATCGGATGTATTTTTTGAATTCAGGAATATGCAGCTCTACATGTATGTAGGCCACTGTGCAAACTCAGCTTATAAAACATTTTACTCTTCTTTTTCCACCAATTAATTTGCAGGCAGCAATAAGCACAGTGGAGATATTTCCAGAAGTGATTATTGTTTGTTCTTGACCACAGTTTTGTGACACTGTCCATCCAGCGTTTATTCTACTTTAAGCAGGTTGACTTAAAATGATTTGCTAGTGCTTAAATCTGTGAATCATTGGTGTTGACCATACCATGGTGGCATAGTCTATGGGCCTTGTGGGTGTTATCCCAATGTAGCGTAAAAAGGCATTTTGAATTATTTTTGATAAATATTATCCATGTTTTAAAGTAAGAAAATTAGTGTCAAAACTATTTATGTGTTTAGTAAGGAATTTGCCGTGTGTCAAACTAAACAAAATGTATTTCTATAAGAAATTTAATACACAATTAAGTATTGTGGACAGTCGTATTTTCTGGAATATTTATTT
>JAVFBZ010032851.1:0-10978 GCA_032466195.1 Katharina tunicata
TTCGTCTCTATCAGCGTTACCTCCTCTGACCACTGTCGCTACCATGACAACGCTATTAAATTCCAGGGAACTGCACATAGACAAGTATGTAAAAACTGATGTTTCCGATATTTTACCATCACTTAAATATAACGATTTTGAAGAAGTTATGTTTTAAACTATGTCTGTGTGAAATAATAGTCGAATTATATAGTCAGTTTTGTTAAATTCATAAAACAAAATTTAAAGCGAGGATCGCCCTGTTTGATTTTTATAACCCGTGAGTTTAAACATATCATATCATTTATAACATTACCTGTACATTTACAAACTGATTACCAAATCTAAATCTTAATGCATAATGTGATTAGTCTGCACATTTATTTATCTACCTCATATTCGGTTTCTGTGATTATTGGGGGATTAAAAAAGTGTAACATTAACTTGAATTGCATGGATTATAGAAAGGGAAGGTGACATTTTACAATAAGTATCCAGACAACAGTTAAATTGTTTTATGTATGTTATTAAGCTCGGCTTGTATTACATGTATTTGAAACTGAATGACGGTCCATTGTAGTTTTCATGGCTTTATGTTATTCACGGATGTAAACTTTTGTTCCTAACTAAACAGGAATTAACGACAGACATATTTTCATGTTGGAGAGTCTTTCTTGGAAGAAGCCAATAATGCTGCATTATTACTTGACAGGACATTCAATATCTGCTGTCTTTTTTTCTTTCTTTTATTTAAATGCATTAAAGGACTTCTCTCGATTGCTTTTGTGGTAAAGACTCTAACATGTTATGCCCTCTGTTTACGGGCTGTATGTTTCAAAACTTCTCATGCTATCTTTATTTAGAACTGAAGGATCATTATTTTTCCAACTAAGCAAAACGCTTCACATTTCATGGCTGCATTTCAGTGTAACTTTTTACCGTTGAATTGAACTGCATATCGACACCATATAAATGAAATACCTTGAGCATGATGTTTAACACCAAACTAACACTTTACAGCTACAGCCGTCTTTTTGCCGGCGAAAGCTGCATTGATATATGTGGCAACAGATGCAATTGCCCGTTTATGGCGAAATATGATTGAATGTTTAGTTTGAAATATTTGACTTAAACCTCCTCGTAGCTTGAGAGTCACTTTCAACTTCCTAGCTAAGATATACCAGCAGAACGCTAACACTCTTAACCATCTCGAGTTCTATATGTATCACCGACGGCAGAGATCAATATGAACTGTTACTGTTACTTTATGGTCTTAGCTTTTGTTTCGTATTCTGTTTGTTTTACTGTTGGAAAGTATTTATTTGTTGATAGAGTCTCCAACAGATAATCGGTCTATATGACATGCTTGGGGATTAGTTATCTTATCACACAGGAAAAGACTACATAGCAGGATCTAAAAATAAATGATTTGCAATCTTGTACAATGTTAACGTTTTAAAGGGTGCGATCTGAAAATGCATACAGGGATGTGCGAAATAGAGATCGTTGATGCTGAGAGATTTGATGGGGAGCTCGTGGTGTTTTTAACTCTTTTCTCGCACACACATCTGTCAGATTACATTTAACAAGCCTATAAGCACAGGCTTTATTTGATACAATAGGATATCGGTGAGGTGAGAGAGCGGGTTAAATATAACAGAGTAACATAATACACAAATACTCAAATTATATAACTTACAAAAGTTTATGTTTCCAGGTAGCACATTTTAAGCTTATGACGAGAAACTATAACGAGAAACCCTAGATAGAAATATTAGAGATACATCCACATTGTAATTCACAGGAGTGAATAAACTGTATGGCAAATATAAATTCTCCCAAACTTTAGTGGTTTTGAGATAAAGATAAAAACACTGCAGATGTCAAGGATTGAAAATGTGGTGTTAAGCTTAGATTCCATACACGCTGTAGCGTTGCGCGTTATGCGGCAAAAAATTTAAACAGTTCAAACCAGATGGGATGGTTCCATGTGTCCGGCTGCGACTGTGTTGTATCACGCGGCTGCGTATGCGGCAAAACCAATAGCTCCATGTAGTGATCGTGCGGCAACCAAATGCAAAATCGGATGGGGAGTCCTATAAGTGACGTCACAAAAGGGTGGTTTCTAGAGTATTTACAGCATGAAGCCAAAAAAAGGAAGGTAGCTTAAGGAGCAAAGTTCCTGGGGGGAGTGTGGAAAATTCCATGAGCTGGTCTCAGTTGTATAGGCAGAAACTCTACTGTTCGAATTACCCCATCAATTAAATTTACAATCTGCTGCAATTCATGGACCAAGTGATATTAGGCCTATATATGCACCCTAACTGCCGACGTGCTCTGAACGCACCAGCGGTGTTTATGTGTCGTTAATTTAACAGGTTTATGTGCCAAAAAAAACCCCAAAAACGCACAATTATAATTGTATGTACGGAATCGCAGAAAAGGAATGCCGCAGCCGCGTAACGCATAAAGCATACCGCTACCGCGTTTATGGAATCTTTAGAAGATGATTTTTTAATTATCATATTAGTATTTATCTTCTAATACGCCATCCAAGTTCAAATCCCATCCTAGTAAAGGATATGTTTAGCTTCTGGCAAAAATCTGTCAATGTGTCCGACCTCAGTTCGCCAAAGGTTGTATTTGTTATTATTTCCTAATTGTCATATATGCATCATAAGGTCAGGCACGGATAGATTTAACGAATAGGCTAAATATATCCATTACCAGTGTGGGATTTGAACTGATATCTACTGTATATCACACAGGTTTGTCCACATATGTTTTATACAACACTGGTATTCGAGACGAGCAAATACCTCTCCTTGTCAGTATTTACGTACAACGAAGAAAGGCTATGCCTACCGCCTGGTGACTTTAATGAAAATAGTTTGAGACAAATTAATGTTAGCGGTTAAAATGAAGTCCTCAGTTTGTGTTTTAACACTAACCTTATAGCGTTGGTCCAAATATCTACATGGGCATCAATCTGAGGCGAGTATAAGTAAACATATCTTCTGATGCTTGTATAAAATTCTCACGGATCACTTAAATAGCAACATAATAACTTTATCAGATTTATAAGATGTAAATGGCATTTCAGTTCTATGACGGAAATGATAATTGGTGTCAGGTGGAGAACCGACAAAACCCATAAACCAACGCCTCAACCAAATACACCGACACGGGCATTAATCTACCTGGCCAGAGGTATATAATTAAACTTGCGCAATGCATTATTATGTATGATTAGGGGAGTTTTAAAAACACCAGAAATGTTTGTTTAGTATTTAGTGCGTTATTAGATTTATTCGTTTTAAAATCTCCTTTTATGAAATCGGATAATGGATGTAAAATGAGTGAGATTTCAATCAATACACCGTTTCACCTTTTTAGCTTTAGGCTATGGGGAGAAAACCTCTGAGAGCAAACGAATGAATGTTCTTCTCCTAGAAGTTTACATTGTCCCGTTGTTGTTTTGCTGAATCACGGCTGTAATAGGCACACTGCCTTCTCATAACAAATAAATCGTCATCAGTACAAGCTGTCCACCGAAAGCTATGAATCAATCGGAACTTTAGAGGGAAAGTTAATCAATGTTTTACAATCGTTTTCAATGGTCTGGTTCACACTGGGCAAAGTTGTAATGAGATAATGTCGGTGCAAAGAAAACAAACACTATCGGCTCAAATATAATTTTGGACTTCTCGCTGTCGTTGTTTAGATCGTTCTTTACATAAAAAAAAACATCACATGAATTTGGATCTGCGCTTGTAGTTTTTCTGTCATGTTTTTCTGTCACGTTTTTGTCATGTTCGCGCAAGATTGCGTTGATGCGCAAAGCATTACGATTTTTATATTATCTGAAAACGTGTTTATACCCTTCGTACTCAAGCCATTCACAAACCAGAGAATAATGATATTGATCTGAGACAATATACTTGAAGTCTCAGAACGCAGAATGCAGGTCGTTAAAGGCTGAAACAGATAGGCTGTATTTTCTGAAACTTTGAATAGGTCTTTTGATCTGTCATCTCCGTTCTGAGTTTTTGGACTCGAGCATTGAGTGACTATTCAGCTCTCGCCGGCAACAAACCTATTACTTATTTACCAGTAAAGTTGGGAGCATTAACCGGCTACTGACACTTCTATAACAGGAAGCTAGACAACAAAGAAGGAACAACAATGAAAGTATATAGACAATACCATTGATTGAGTTCGGTGTCGCTCAGGGAATTCAGCTAAACCTTTCAGACAGAGTGGTCACCGTGAAATAAAAGTCAAACTGTTCAGTAAAGTACAAGTATCTCTGGTATGATGATCACTGTGTTGCCGTATTCAAAAAGAAATATTGCGTCCCTTGATAATACAGCTTTGGGTGTTGTACTCTTATACCGTTGGACACCACCGTCTGAAATGTTTTTCTTAAAGTTGATATCTACTACTGGTTATATAAAAACTATGTCACTTTTAATAACTGATTTCATTGTAGAAGGCCGAAGAGCGGAGAGGTTTAGGCGCAGGGCATATATTTACTACTGGCGATTCGGTTTGTGACAGTTTGTCACTCTCTTGTGTCTACAAAATATACCTATGTTTGGGTGTTTGGACAACTGGATATCCCAGACGTCTCCATTTCGATCGAACGAATACTCCTGGAACACTGCAACACCGACTATTACGTACAGCTATTGTTTTGTTTCTGATATCTCAGTTTTCTTGAAATCTTACATTGTGTGTCAGCACAATTTAGGTTTACAGTGGGGATTGTTATTTCAGGACGGTTTTGTACGTTTGTCCTAACTCAAACTAAATAAGAATTTAACACAGATTTTCAAACACACGCGTTCAGCCTGCGTATTTTCATATCAGCTTTGACATTATACATATCCATAAATTGATGTATTTCCTCCCAACCCAAGGTCTTTATAACATGCATGATACCCGCAACTTTATTTAATACATCATAATCAAAATTGCAATGTAGGCCTACGTTTTAAATTTATGGCAGTCATATGTGCAGAGCAGTCAGACACACGGCGTTATTGACAACCCCTTGTCTGGTTTAACTTCCTTTTGTTTGTATCGAACGTAGCGATCAAATATAGACTGTCCAACAGTTCTTGAACTCGTCTGTAAGAGCAAGTCATCAAGTTGCGCAGGATCTTACAAATACGTTAGCTGCCGAGAGGGTTGCCCAAATACATTTTGCTCAGGCATATTACTGCAGCAAGGAGCGATCCATTATTGTGATAGAAGACTTCACTGAAGAGACACCGGACCTCGAAAGACAAATAAGAAAAATAAAATAATTAACGACAGGCTTTTCAATGACAAATCAGCAGATTTACATTGTTAAATAAGTAAAATCATAATAAACCACCAAAAGGCCACTCCTTCATAATTACCTTAAATTAAAAGGACAAGGGAATTGTTTTGTTTTTTTTATCTTAAAAGATCAAGTTTAGATCGATTAATGAATGACATGTTACTGATAGTGGCCAGATACTTGGCCTGAATTGCATATACTAATGAGCGGTCTCACATTGACAACTAGCTGGTAACAATGATAAACGATCAGACAATCAGTACTAAATGACCAGAGGGCTGGAGATAAATGGCCAGACGTACAGTGCACGATGGAAGAGAGTTACAACAATAAACGGACACTCGACCAAACGATAAATTTGAGGTGAGATCTAAAAAACATCTTTTTACGCTCTCATATTCAAATCGTGTGCTGGACCGTTATAATTGTTGTGGGTCCTAGACGGTACAGGCACAAAGAATGTATGTTTTCGTGTGGAGAATAACACGACATCGACGTAAATATCTGGTCTGCACAATTAGTTAAAGCTTGAAGACAGTCTCGACTCTTACTTGGACTGCCACGGTCAGAAAGTGCCAGTGTAAAGTTGTGCGATAAATATTCCAGCAGCAGGGCAATGTAAATGTTTGTTTGCCTAAGTTTATACCCATGTTCTGTGTTCTTAATTCTGGTCTGTCACATTATCATTAAATTGTCTTTACCTGTCTTTATGTGCCTGTGAAAATCAACTGGCATTAAGTCATCTAGCCTTATTGATCAGTTTAGTATGAGAGAAACCATTGATGTTCCATTATTGTTTTTCTGACATTTTACTGTTTTCACTATTTATTGTCGTTTGTTACTATCTGGCAGCCGTAGACATTAAAGATCTGTTCACAGCATAATATTGGTCTTTTGATATCGACCTCGCACCTAGGTAGTATACTAAAGGAGGTTCAACGGTTAGGTTTTGACATCAATGTTAAATTAGCTAAACACTATAGTACCATGTCTACATTCTTAGTTCGATGGTTTGCTGCCAAGACTTTATTACTATTTCCGGCCATTATTAACTCTATCAACTCTATTGCCTTAATCTTGTCTTATATTTGTGTTACTGCGAGGAAGTATTTTATTATTGTTCTTCTAACATATAACAAAGGGCCATTGGTATATCAATATATCAAGGTATTAGATTTGAAGTAAAGGGATACAAAGATGTATATCATATGAGATGTATTAATCAGGGACCTAATTGTCCAGGCATAAACGCAGACAGAAGTATGTAACGTGAGTGAGCTGAGAAAATTACGATATAATAATCTATTGCACTGATAAAGAAATGAAGACATTATATTTCATAGAAACGCATTTCTGCTGAGCGGAACAATTTCCAGAGAAGTTTTGAGTTCGGGACAAACGACAGCTGAACAAATGAGAAAGATAAAAGATGCAAACTTAGCTATACAACTGTGCATTTTAAGCCTCAAGAAATAAAGCCGGAGTGTAAATCACAGTCAGTAAATTAATTATGAAGTCGTGTTACAAATTATGAGGCTGCTGATAAAGCTCTTGTCAAATAAGTAAAAGGCAGACTTTTAATCCATGTATGATTTAAACCAAGGGAAAATGTAATAATATTGTAGACACGAGATCTAGTACATAGCTCTTTGTGGAAGTTTCATGTGTAACTTCAGATATGAAATTGCCCACTCACTGTTAGTAGGAAATACAGACTTGAAAACGACCTGGTGTAAGATTTAATAACAGCATCATAAAGTACTACTTGAGTTAGATCTGACAGGTCACTAAGACTGAAACTCTTCTTGGGACTTTGACAAAACTGTCAGTGGATCTACTTTAAAAGAGGCAAAACAAAAAGATCTGAAGGACTGAAAAGAACAAGTTGATAAATCAGCCCAAAGATCCATGAACTGTTGGTTGTGCATAGTGTCATCTGAGAGCTTCTACAGTTTTGTGATAACCGTGTAAGTAATGTATATGTTAAATATTTTCTCCACCCCATGAACAAGATCAATCCTTGACATTCTGCCGGATTTAGTCTCGGCCACCACTAGCGATTTAGTGAGGATGGGACCCAGACACGAAATGAAGGTTGTTAGTTAGCTGTGGTGATAGATCTCCTAACCACTTTATGTGATTTGTACTTCAGATGTCATACTATCGAACATCCTTCTTTTATCAACTGTATCTAGAAGAAGACCGATACGTACGGTGTAAGAGGTGTCTTGTTAGTCACGAACGTTCAAACCGATCAATACACCTCCTGGCCAGTTTTTACCAACAAGCTAACAATAGTACTCCTGTGGCTAAGCGGCGGTCTTTAACATATTTACCTGGAAAGCTTTATAAACGGATCAATCTTATGGAGATTCAAGACCAACAAACATCTTGCTTGACAGATCTTGTTTAACGCAAAGTTACAAAAGGAAAACCACACGTTGAAACTAAACGTTAGCTATGTATGATGTACCAATCTATTGACATAAAGGTTAACATTATATCTGGAAATACAATAACTGACAATATGATGACAATGCTCTCTGAAATAAACCGTTTTGGGAACCTTCACTGACAATTTTCTTGACAAATGCCGCTTCAAGAAACATTATTCATCCTCTAAAGCCAAGTATTTTCACCAATCATGTCAAATCTGACGTCGAAATCGACTAACAAGCATACATTTCCAAGGTAATGTGTTCTATCATACCGAATTGTCAACAAAATGTTAGGTGGTGGTAAGGTGTTTGTTAAACTTACACAATAGACAGATATTAGCCATTCGGATGAGATGAAGGAATCTCAATGTACTCCGTGATGGGGATGTTACTGGATTGTGTATTTCAGGCCCATGGTCCCTGAAGATAAGATAAATGCGGTTTTGTGGTAGATGTTATTCAATAGATTGTAAATTTATCCTGGATTATTCCTTTACTTGTATGTCAATATCTGCCATACAGTTTATCACTTTGGTGCTACACAAGTATTGTCATATGCAGAACTGATAACAATGCGTCCATTGCCGCCGCAAATTAAACCAAAGAAAAACGAAAGAAAAGCCGTAGATGAGAGTCCTCAAAGATTGCTTCCACCCGATATATAAAACAAAAATCAAGGCAGCTTGTTTGCTGTTCTGCTGTGTGGCGGCTGAACTTTAAAGGCAGAGAAGCTTTATATGAAGTTGCCTGGCATCAGGTTATCAATCCACAGTTTCTTCACTTCTTTGTATTTACTCCCAATAAAACCGAGAGTTGATTTAGGTAAACGGCTGTGTGACGGTGTTCCTCTTCGTGACCATGTGTGACCATTACTACTACATTTTGCTCTCGTTTCACTTCAGTCATAACAACTGTCCGATTTTGTTCCATAGCAAGAGTATTTAATCATAGCGACCCTGTTACAAATGTTAATATCGCGTTCGTCGCGTCATTTATCATCAGAAGTGTGAGAAAATTTTATCAAACGTGTTTAGTGTATTAATCATTACCAACCGTTTTTCAAATTATTTCCCGTTGGTGTTACAGCTATTTATCAAACATATGTATAGTTTGCTGTTTGTTTAGTAAATTTGTGTGCATTTATGCCAGTTTATTGTTCTATGATAATATGGCATCAACGATAAATGTATGGTGCCTCACTATTTTCTATATGCCTGATTACTGGGCGTGTGGACAATGGGATCTATGGTTGATTTTGTTCGAAAGTGCAAATCGTTTAACAGGTATCATAATAAATATATACTGTCAACCCACAAAGTCTTTCTCAATCCCTGTTTGAATAATTTTTAGTCTGTCCACTGAAAATAAAATACACACTGCCGTATTGTCAAAATAGGTTTTGCTAGGTTACATTGGTAGAGATTCTGCCACAATCAGAATAAAGCTGGTTTAATGTTTTGTCGCGAAAAGACTCGAAAGTTACCAGCACTTACGACAACGAATAATCTGTAGACGTTCACATGAACACATTAAATATACTGTGCGCTAAATTACACAACTTATCATGTTTTGGTCACCATATTTAATCTGAATGTTTCACTGTCAATCACACCTACACACACGGTAGCTGAGACTTATTTTATTCCGAGAGTCCTTTTCATAGGGATGGCTCGGGCGGTTTTAAATAGGGTTGTAATATAACTTTGTAGAACAGCTACGTCTTTATATGTCAGCATAAGGCTGGTGTCCGGTGAAGATTGTTATTTGATATTGATCTGATGCAGATGGATTAATATGTGTCCAGTCTGTATATTTTCATTTATGCTTTGATGCCACAAATCCATGTAATTATTCATTGTTTTTGGAAAGGAAGACTTTCTTTAGTAAATGACCGGATTTTCAAAAAATCCTGTCAAAAACTGACCAGACAATCATACACACGTTAACAAGATAAACTTTAATGAGAAATTACCACACGCCCAATGATTACTAACCGACGTAGAGCAATACATGTAAGTGATAATTCAAACTGCACAACTTCGCTAAAAAATCATGTCCACCAGACAACGCTATCTTTGGGTTGGAGAAGGAAACCCCGAAATCATGATCGTATCTAACAGGTTGTGTATACCATAAGAATACTAATCCAAATCAATCAACTGTATTCGGCGAACAACTACATATGAAGTATGTGATGCGGAATTGTGATCTTATTTCCGCATGAATGAACCCTTAGAAAGGAACTTCATGACATCTCAGATTGCTTCATCATGAACAATATGTACATTACACTACCAATGCATAAATGTCGGTTTAGAATCATTTTATATACTTCGCTCGTAAAATACATCTACAACAACAATGACTGTGGAATGTCCGATTTCTGGTAGTGTACTGAGACTATATTTTATCTCTGAAGTCAGGAAACAGTGTATGACATTCATTTTACACTGGCCCAAGATGAAGTCATGGAATTTTCAGAGAGATAACATCGGGTTAAAGTGACACTGAATATTGACATTGGCTGAACTTAAGGTCCACGTTATTAAGATTGGCCAGACTCCCAGAAAAATAAATGCAGATTGTGTTCTTGACGGAATGACCATACGATTGACACTGGACTTTTCAGTCTGACAGGCGGGTTCTATTATCAGAGCATGCAGACATAACAGGTTTGGCTCACATAGAAATTAGATTTACTCATCGTTTCCGTTTATTTGAGCAGCTGTCGTGTGAAGAAAATTCACCTGTATCCCTTCCATGTAACTATAGATGCCTGTATTTCAAGATACACGTCTCTATAAAACCTTGTTCTAATGACATGGGTCAGATGGTATATCACATCTATCAGTTTTTGATATTCTTGAATGTATATTTATTTAATATTTATTAATCCACATATCTTTGAATTTGCTTAAAAGTTTGTGAATTAAGATTTAAGGAAAAATACACCAACATACCTGATATTTTTTAAAATGTCACCCAAGTACTATTATATAAATCTGTTAAACAGGAAATTAAGTGAAACAAAATGACAGATGATTACTTTGCAAGACGAATTGCACACCATTCCAAAAAATACACATGAAAAATTAATCGAGCAATAGACTTACTTTGTTGATACTGAATAATGGTGGCTCTAAAACAATCATAAGATAAAGACATGACAACTGAGATGGATTTTCAACTTCTGGATATATTGGTAAGCGACGTTTCGATCTAGATACTAAGA
>JAVFBZ010032862.1:0-10977 GCA_032466195.1 Katharina tunicata
AAATTTGTTTATGGTTACGTTAGAACATTAGAATGACGTGTTGACAGTTTACTATAGAATAACGTCATGTCAGTTTTGACGTTGTGATAATGTACAGTAATTCTACATGCATATAAAACATAAAAATAAATTTATCATATACAACAAAATGTATTAAATAAAACATCTCGGACGCAGTCTCTAAGATCTTCCAACCGGCTGATTGGATTATTCACAATGTGGATAGGTAATATCACCTGCATGAAAATTCGGTCGTTCTACTGTGAGCCTCTGTAGCTCAGTCTTGTAGACATGGTAGAGGTTCTACCGTGAGCCTCTGTAGCTCAGTCTTGTAGAGGTTCTACCGTGAGCCTCTGTAGCTCAGTCTTGTAGAGCGTCGTTCTACAGCGAGCCTCTCTGTAGCTTAGTCCTGTAGAGCGCTGACGCTGCTAGCCAGAGACCCGAGTTCAAATCCCGGTGGTCGCAAGCAAAATTTCTTTCTCTACATTTATATAAGAAAATATATATAGAATCTGTGTAGACGAGCAAATTTTCATTTTGTACGTGTATCCTTAAAATTACTATATACGCAAGGATTCCATGGGACGAAAACCCTGACTTTGAGAGAGTGCCAGTAATGACTTCTGTGTCTGAAAAAGTCCAGGTTAGTTGTGTCATTAGAACTGAGACTCTATAGTTATTTGTTTGATATATATGTTGGAAGCAGTCAGATGACCAGGAAAAGCTTTGACGGAATTAATACGAGCTATTTTACTATTAAAAGCTGATGTGTATGGTATGTGTTTGCACATGAAACAAGTTCGGTACACTCGTCAAAGTGGACATGTTGACAGGAAATGTACACTGAATTATCTTTCTAAAGTAGAGAATCAAACCATTATCCATATCGTCGACTCTAAGGTAGTGACCGGCCATATTGTTGTTCACCTAGCAAGTTATCTCTGTGTTTATAGTGAGTAAGTTTATCGTTGATAAGGTGGCACTCCCTCACAATTTTGTCTGTTTTTTTTCTGCCTTCTACGGACTTAAATAATAAATTGTATCGGCCTTGTGAAGACTTTTTTGTCTTTAATTTTAAATCAGTTTGTAGTAAGATTTAGACAATTCATTCGCCAGCGCACTTTTATGCGGAAACAGTTCTACGACAACATTAAAAATAGCATGTCGATACATAAGTGCTGGTATTCTTCTGAATTTCGAGAAAGGTACGAGCCTATACTTTAATATGTAGAATTGTGTGTCTGGAGGTTTTCTAGCAGAATGGGTCTATTGTCATATAATATGTTTAACGATATATATGTATTAACATCATTCTCTCACTGTACAGTTTATTAAAAACGGCGTTGCCAAGACACAAAATCAAAATGAATTGGTATTATCAGATATTCCTCGGTTAGCCCCTGAAATCTGGTCTAATATGTCATAATATTAAACAAAATAGCATAAATCTGTCAAAATGTTCTGAAATGTAAGGCAGATCACATACTTTTATGTAATGGCAATTTAAATAAGCTGCCAGTTGTGATTCATGCTAATTTGAATATTGATCTTTTGGCTCTGTACTACTATGAATAGTTAGTATTAACGCGAATTTTAGGAAGTGATCTTCAGGTAAGTAAAGCTACACTTTTGGGATAAACCCTGTATGAAAATAAAAACCCTAGAAAGTGATATTACGATTTTTTTTGCAATCATCAATGCAATGAACCTGTTTTCCATGTTATGTACATATTTGAAATATATATCTATCTATTGTAATACACATGTTAACACTTGATTTAAATAAAAGAGAACTAACAGAACCTGCCCCTTTTGCGTACTTTCAGTTTGCTGTTTAAAAGCGCTCTATATATAATCAGCCAAAGAATTCTATTCTCTTCATTTCTGAGTTGAATAGATGGGCAGATCGCAGGGCGAATGCTCGTTAAAGGACACTGCTCCGATTTTCGACCAGATTCCACCTCTTGTGCCCTGGTGCTGTGAGGGCTATAAAGGGGCACAGGATGCCGATTTGTTGTGTTGTCCTGTTGTGTTACGGTTATGTTAATGTTTTGTCTTGCCTTGCGTGCTGCAAGGGTCGTTTACAGTGGTTTCCTTCCCCGACTGGACTGGCACCCATATATGTAAAATAACCGAGTACGGCGTAAAACCCCAAATCGATCAAACAAACATATTAACCTTGTGTAGTCTTAAAGATAGATGGCCATGTGTTATTGGTCCCAACGTCAACAAAACGGACAACGAGCTATTTTGAATGTCGGTAGTGACTTCACGGGTTCAGAAACAGAAGGACTTGAATATTATAGTAAACGGGAGCTTATACAAAAAAGCTTTATTTAATGCTGATGTTTAACTACTTTTTTCTCAAAATATTATTTACATTTACATATCAACGCATTTCCGCCATTAGTTTGTTTCTAATGTATCTTTATGTAACTACATGGCATTTCAATCCTAACGTTTACAGTTGTATGGAGGCTATGGCTGCGGTTACACGGGCATCGAAAAGGTGAACTGAATTGAGCCGGCTCTGATCCGCACCAGAACCAGCTGTTTTTAGTTCGCCAATTAATGACGGTTTGCGGTTACACGGCACTTTTGAAAGCCCTGCCAGCAAGCGTCGAGGGAATCTTGACATACTGCCAGCTAGCTTGAGCGACCGGCGACACAATGGAAAAACGTCACGTCATTCCAAGAAAACGTCACGTCATTCCAAGAACGTCACCTGTATGTGAACTTAACTGATGTGGATTATTGTTTACGCATCAAATTTGGTGGGTTAAAAAAGGGGGACTTTTCTGATCCGGATCAGATTTAGTCCACCTTTTTCTGCCGTGTAAACGCAAACCTAAATCTGATCCGGATTAGAGCCGGCTCAGACCCACCAATTTTTGGCCGTTTAACCGCGGCTTATGCTAACAGCAAAGATACTTGTATCTTGTGTATAATCGCCGATAACTCATTACACTAGGCTGGACTTGCCCTCTACTGTATGTATAATAGGGAAAGATAGGAAAGACACTTTCCAGAAATCGATAAAGAAAAAACCTGCACCAATGTTACTACGCACCTGGGGTGATTTAGGGCTCCTCTTTTTAAATCCGTTGTCATTTTGCTAAAATAACCATCGATTCTGAAGTTATCTTCAAAAGTTGGCGGTCGCCAGAAACATGTCTTGGCGATGCGCGTGCGCATTGGCGAAAGTGGCTGTTCGGTGATTGCAGTGCAGGCAAGTTCTTGCCGTTTTCGAGCGACCGCCAACTTTTGGCGATAATCACCCCAGGTGCTTAGTAACATTGGTGCAAGTTGTTTTATTTATCGATTTCTGGAAAGTGTCCGGAAATTTGCCGAAAGTGTCTTTCCTATCTTCCCCTATTACACACAGTAGAGGGCTAGTCTAGCCTAGTGTAATGAGTTATCAGCGATTATACACTTGATACAAGCGTCTGTGGTTAACAGTGATTAGCCTCATGGAGAAAGCATTCTGTAACGTAATGTAACCTGATGCTCATTCCGGGCTCTCATATATCACTTTATGTAGTGTCGCGCCATGACCTTTGGATAGTTAAATCATCCTAAATGTAACCACAGGCCCGTGAAGCAAAATCTAGCTTGCTCATCTCTATCAGTGTATAATATACTAAAAAGGTGAGCAATGGCATTTTCAAATGACAGCCAAATTGAACCAAAATAAAAGCTTCTTCTCATGTAATTTTACCTGATCTATTCCTGTGTCTCAGTCATGTCTTCTGACGCATACTCCAATCATGGTAACCCGTTGAAGAAACTGTTATCGCTTTAAAAAATATCATTTTTCCAAACACACAGCCATTCTGTTTAAAAATGGCCATTTGGCAAAACTCTAGCACACGTGACGCCCTATCTAGCGCATGCGCGCGATATATGAGATATATAAAAAGCCACAATGACCTAATTATTACATATAGTGTGCGTTGAAAATGCAACAGTGAAATAGGTCATTGTGGCTTTTTATAGATCTCATATACCGCGCGCATGCGCTAACTAGGACGTCACGTGTGCTGGAGTTTTGCCAAACGGCCATTTTCAGACAGAATGGCTGTGTGTTTGGAAAAATTATATATTTTTTAGCAATAAAAGCTTCTTCAACGGATTAACATGATTTGATTATGCGTCAGTAGACATGACTGGGACACAGGAATATATCAATTAAAATAACATGACGAGAAACCTTTATTTTTTCTTCAATTTGGCTGTCATTTGAAAATGCTGTTTCTCACCTTCTTAGTATACTTTAGACACTGATAGAGATGAGCGAGCTAGATTTTGCTTCAAGGGCCTATGACGTAACCCACCTTCTCATCGCTTTAGTTGTTTCTTCCTACGTCGCAACTTAAAGCTAAGTACGTAACATGGTATCAAAAGTGGTCCGCGACACTGATCAATCAAATTTGTGGTTGCAGGGAATGAATTTATGTACATTTCCTCTCTCGGACATCGTGTGCCACTTGACCTCTGCACCCCAGCGAAGCTCTTGTATGCTGTAGCACCGACATGTGAGTTTCTTGTTTATCTGGATCTGAACTCCTGTATAGTTTTTCACGGGAGGCTCTGTCATGTACATAAATGACTGGTAACAGGTTTCAGGGAAAAATTGTGCATATATCAATATAATCCGTCATGCTGAACATTTATTATACGGAAGCCGGTTCTGACCAAACGTGATTTGTGGTGAATAATGTTTTTACCTCTCTTGACTTCTTTGGAATGGTTCCTATGTAAGCTGCATGGATTATAAATAGTTCTTATCACTAGCCTGAACTGTGTATCGTGCATACTCAATATACGGAAGGCCATACTCACCATTAACATTATGGCTACTTCACAACCTAATGTTGTGCATACTCCCACGAATATTCCTCTTCCTCAGAAACTTGATCTAAGGGGTAATTTAGCTACTAATTGGAAAAAAATTCAAGCGAATGTGGAACAATTATGAGAAAACGACATGGATTGTTGAAACAGACCGTAAGTACAGGACTGCTGTTTTTCTTACCTGTATTGGTGCTGACGCACTGGATATATTTGACGGCCTACCAGAAGAAAAAGAAAACATTGACATTGTCCTCAATTAATTTAAATCCTTCTGCATTAGAGAGACATATGAGACATTTGAGAGGTATTGTTTCAATCGTCGTGATCAAGAGCCATCAGAAAGTATCGATTCATGCGTAGCTGCTCTACGTACATTGTCTAAAACATGTAACTACTTACAGCTTGAAAACAGTCTCATAATAGAATTGTTATTGGCATAAGAGACAACACTATCAGGAAAAGGCTATTGCAAGATGCCAAACTTACACTGAAATCTTGTATCGACACGTGCCGTGTGCATGAGTCAGCGACACAGCACCTTACAACTAGCTGCAAATATTGCGGCAATAAACAAGAATTTGTGAAGAGTAAATGTCCCGCATGGGGCAAAACATGTTCAAACTGCAAGGAACAAAATCATTTCGCCAGTAAATGCCCCGACAAAAGGAAGAAAGGAACAAGATGATACAGGTTCTGAATCTGAGCAATCAGAGGGATATGTGATGTCTGTTGGTTCCAAGACTGACAACTACAGACCAATCAACAAATTCCCGAAACGTATATCTGCTCGAATGAGTGTCAATGAACATATAATTCATTTTCAAGAAGACAGTGAAGCTACTGTGAACGTGTTACCAAAGAAAGAAACGTCAGAATATCTGATGACTCTGAAGTATGTTATGTCGATAATGTGTCGACCACACTTGTTATGTTTAACGGTAGACAATCTAACTCAGTGGGTAAACGGAGTATTTCTCTGAAAAATCCCAAGAATAAGAAACGGTACAGTATGGAGTTTGTGATTGTTGACAATGACTGTAACCCTCTTCTAGGAACAAGTGCTGCTTATCAAATCTTATTCAGGTTAAAACTGAAAATATAATTATTCTCCAGGAAACACTTCTCTTGCACTCACTCAGTGAAGTGAAATCTGCCTATGGTGATGTTTTTCGTGGTGAAGGAAAACTAGCTGGACAATTATAAAGTAGATAAAAGTGTTTAACCTATCAAATTATCATGTCGTGAAGTACCTGTCGCACTCAAGCCGAAACTAAAAGCTGAGCTAAAACTTTAGACATAATTTGTTTTATCCGGTGTCGGTTCCAACTGATTGGATTTCTGCAATGGTACTTGTTTCTAAGCCCGATTGTCCCATACATCTGAGCGTCGATCCACAACCACTTAACTCTGCTTTTAAACGAAACCACTATCCAACTCCTGTAATTGATGAATTACTCCCAGAACTGTCTGAAGCCAATTTCTTCAGTCATGCTCATACCAAGAACAGTTTCAGGCATGTTGAACTCGATCAAGAGAGCAGTCTATAAACAGCATTTGAAACACCATGGGGACGCTATCGGTGGAACCTCCTACCATTTGGTGGAATAACAGCCCCAGAATAATTTCAGAGGCGGCTTCATGAAGCGCTCGAAGGATTACATGCTGTTCGTGCTGTACATGACGATGTACTTTTGTTTTTGGTGTTGGAGAAACTGACAAAGAGGCATAAAACTTAACCCAAATAAGTTCAAGTTTAAATGTCGTGAAGTAACTTACCCTGGGCATGTACTAACATCAGCTGGTTTGAAAATTGATCAATCCAAAGTTGAAGCTATCAAACAGATGCCAGCTCCTACTGATAAGCAGAGAGTTCACCGCATTCTTAGTCTTATAAACTTTCTTTAAACGTTTGCTCCTCGTTTATCAGAGGTAACATTACCTTTAAGAGATCTTCTGAAGTATCACTCATTTCATCTGGGACAATGCTTTCCATGGAAAATCCTGGAATTAAATCAAAGACATTCTTTCAAGCCCCCCTGTTCTCAAATATCTTGATGACAGATCTGAGGCAGTATTGCAATATGACGCTTCCGAAAATGGTCTTGGAGATTGCCTGATGCTAGCAGGTCAACCTGTGGCCTATGCCTCTCATTTCTTAACAGACTCTGAAAAGAACAATGCACAGATTGAGCGTGACATGCTCTCCATTGTGTTTGGTATGGAGAAGTTTGAACAATATGTGTATGGTAGGAAAGTAACAATTGTAACCGATCACAAACCGCTCGAGGCGATCGTGTCTAAAAACCTACACAGTGCACATTAGAGACTGCAACGCATGCTACTTCGTTTGGAAAAGTTTCAGTATGAGGTGGTCTACAAAAAGGGAACGGAAATGTCTGAGCCGATACGTAAAGTCGTACTTATTTACCGTGTACTGAATCCATCAATGTGATCCAGTACATCTCAATTTCAGATATTATGACCACAAAGATCCAAGAATCGTCATCTAAGGATCCAAATGTGACAATTCTGAAAGACATCATTCAGAAAGAAAGACGATGTACCACTGTGTGCTCAAGACTACTTCTCGTTTCGAGAATGTAGTTGTATTCAAAGGCGACAGAGTTGTCATTCCTTTAAGTCATAGATGGGATCCATTCATCTCATACTGGACTACAGGGCTCTGTTCGTGGTTAGAACATGGTTAGAGATTTGACTGAACTGTTATCAAAGTGTGACATTTGTAACGCTGTTCAACCTAACCAACAAAAATGTACTTTGATTAGTTATGAAATACCATCAAGAACATGGCAGAAAGTCGGTTGTGACTTGTTTGTGTATGAACATAAGGACTATTTAATCATGGTAGACTATTATCCAGACTATTTTGAAGTTAGATTACATGACAAGACAGCGTCAACCGTGATTAAGACCATGAAGTCTCAATTTGCTAGAACCGGGATTCCTGTTCAACTAATGTCCGACAACGGTCCACCTTTCAGTTCAAGTGATTTCCGAAAGTTTGTCAATGCCTATTATATTGAACACGTCACTTCCTCTCCTCGTTATCCGCAATCAAACGGGAAAGTGGAGAATGCGGTTAAGACTATTGAACGCCTAATGGAGAAATACTTAGAAGGTAAAACAGACCCATTCTGAGCTCTTTTAGAGTGGAGAAACATTCCCAGTGAGCTTGTTGGAAGCTCTTCTGTACAATGTTTGTTTGGAAGAATAACAAGAACACTGCTCCCAACGTCTTTTAAACTCCTTACTCCCCAAACTGTGAAGAATGTTCCTGAATAGTTGGCTTATCGCAAATCTAAACAGATCAGCTATTACGATCGTTCCGCTCGTGATTTACGTCAACTGAAAGAGTAAGATGTGGTACGCCTTTAACCATATGGTTAACATAACCAAAGCTAAAGTGGAAAGTCAGACTGACATCAGGTCCTATAACATTCGAACCGAAGATGGTAGACAATTTAGGAGAAACCGACGTGACTTAAGACTATCACTTGAGATGCCGACTGCAGTGAGTGAAGAAAAATCGGTACATCGAAAGAGATCCCACTGCCACGCGAAGAACGAACAGCAAGTGGTAGAATAGTGAAACGTCCAACCAGGTTTAACGACTTTCTGACCTAAACATTCGTGGCCTTAACTATACTGATCGTGTCAATTTATCCAACTTAGTATGCCCTCAGAATATTCCCTGTTAAAAGTTATATAATCTTGTTCATTGACTTAAGTTAAATTTATCTTGTTCATTTCCAAATATTTGTTTTGATCCAATCGATCGAAGATCCGGTCCATGAACATTTGATAATTTTAAGCTTTGTTTTGAAAGGAAACTTTGTTATCCCACACATTCTTTTTTGTATTGTTCTTAACTATAAAGTTTAACAAATAACTGTTAAAAATGTTAAAAGGGGCGATGTAACGTAATGTAACATGATGCTCATTCCGGGCTCCCATATATCACTTTATGTAGTGTCGTGTAGTGATGACCTTTGAACAGTAGTCATCCTAAATGTAATCCACCTTCTCGTCGCTTTAGTTGTTTCTTCCCTCGACGCAACTAAAAGCTACGAACGTAACACATTCCCAACCCCAAGGCTCACTTGAGTTGACTCCCAAGTACCGTAAAGACAAACCCGAATAAAACAGTTTAGTCGGAAATTGGCTCAAGCTATTTTCTCCAAATGTTACTGCTATGCTTTAAACCTACGCCCTTATAAATTGAACTAAATAACACGGGTTTTTTTAATAGAGTTGGAGTTGTCGTTCTTGTAGCTCGGCGAGATTAATTGTATTGACACATCTATAAGATACAAATCATTGCAATACACTGCTATGTATATGGAGATAATGTTTTGCGAGATAAAATTTTCAAAACAGTTAAATATCAGCATCAAAAATGCCTTTTATAGAAGCTCCCATTTACTATAATGTTAAAGTCGCTGTGGTTTTGAAGCCGATATTCAAAATAGCTCGTTTATTTGTATGCTGAATTTGAGATGAATACTATTTGGGTATGTATCTCGAAAAGAACACAGCAAAAATAGTGAATTCCAGTCGAAAAAGCTGATTTGTCCTAAAACCCATCGTTTTAAAACAGACGAATCTTTGCTGACAGATATGTTCTGATGAGGAGCGCCGTAACTCCTGCCAAATGCGTTTTTAATTACCCTCTGAATTATCGCGCCCTACGATGTTTCCAATTGAGCTATCGCTTAGAAATGCTTAAATACGGCGAATAAGGGAAGGCCTATCATAAATCCGTCACTCTGACAGGTTTTCAATAGTTACCATCCTCCTAAACACGATCATTTTTACCCAGACATACATAACTGACGAATAAATTGGTAATAAAATGTTATTATAAACGGATGAGGGGTTATTGTGTGCTGGTACTCGTATATTAAATACTGTAATAGACAACATCTGTACGTCATTATGATGACGGATATTATGGGCCAATCACATAGTATGCATGGTTGTCTTCTTAGGCTGCGTTGCACGGTCCCAGAAACGTCCTTAGAGTGGTCTCCCCTTGTTACAAGTCCTGATTGATGTGTAAACGATCCACTAGCATTGTATAAAACGGTCAATTGTTTCACTTCGGTGACCGTCCTTATATGTTATAACTAGGCATTTTGGATATAGCCGTAAATGCCATAGAGAGGCTGCTGAAGCTTGACCTGATTTATCGACCTATGGAGAAATTTAAACTCATTCACGTTACTTGATTCTCTTGTTGCAATGGTCATTTCAGACTAATGTTATGCTAAATAGTTCTATTGTATTTGTTCATTTACTTTGATGTTACCTGCTCTTTGTCGATTTATACTGGCGCGGAATGCATTTGATATCCAATAAGATACGTCTATCTACATGCGATACAAGTATTGCCTGTAGCGGTAAATATACCGCTAATGGGCTAAAAGATGGCCAGTCATGCATTACACTTAAGCCGATACCCAGAGGTGACGGAAGTTGAGCTAGAAGGGATCCACAAGGTCATCTGGTACGGCACTGCTGTATTCGAACAATAATTTGAATAGTACTGATAATACAAACCACCAACGAGCCCAAACGAAGTTCATTTTAGTTATAATCTCCAGAAATAAAAGAAGAAAAAAAAATCTAAAATATAGAAGTCGAACAAGTGCCAATATATGGCTCTAAAAGTATTGAACACTTGAGAACATGTTAGTCTGCTAGTATGTAGGTAGTATTCTAAGCCGTTAATTAAAAACTATATACCATAGATGTTTAACCCACTTTCGCATGTCCCCGCTTATTTTCATATACATAATGCTGATCATGAAACAAGTTAGTTTTTCCTAACATAGGAAATGTTTAAACGACCGTTTCCTTTAAGTAAAGCAAATATTTCAGTCAATCTTTAAAAGCGATGTTCAATTTTTCAATACACGTTTGTTCAGACGGTCATATATACTTACACTAGTCTCCAAAAGAAACGATACCAACTTGTTATCAAAATATTTTGTTACGAATTGCTTTTTGTAATATGAAAACATGTCAATTCGTATTGCACATCCCAAACACAGCGTATCAACCAAAAATACCGGGAACACGTGATCACTTCCGGGAGAATAC
>JAVFBZ010032873.1:0-10977 GCA_032466195.1 Katharina tunicata
GTTCTTTTACCATTTAAAGTATATTTTGTTGAGATTTGTAACCATTGCTTGAAACGATCTTAGTATCTAGATCGAAAAGTCGTTTACCAATATATCCAGAAGTTGAAAATCCATATCAGTCGTGATGTTTTTGTACAAAGTCATAGTCAAATTGTGGACCATATCAAGTTGTTACTGAAACTGTACTGTTACACGTTTTTCAATGAAGGCCACTTTAACAGTACTACTGTAAGTAAAATGTATGGTGGACTATTTGTGCTACATTTCTTGTAATGATCATGTCACTGAAATAAATATGGTTGATCGGATATATAACTTTATTCTGTCATTCATACTGGCTCTGATTTGCTGGGTTTAAATTTTTAGTAATTTGGGTTATTTTTATCTGCAAGAGCTACATAAATGAAACATGGCACAAACAGTCCACCATACATTTTATTTACAGTAGTTCACTTTAAGTGGCTTTCAAAGGAAAACGATAAATCCTGCAAGAAATGTAAAAGCAGTTCTGTTAACAACTGTGTTTTTTTATTTACTTCCCCTTTAAATAAGTGGGATTATCATACTGTATCTTTGTTGTATACGGTGATTGGTCAAATAGACCAGCCAATCAACACCACTGATTTATGTTTGTCATCAGATTTAAATCTAACAACACAATAACACAGAGCTATTTTAGATCTAGTTTTTATCGGGTTGGTTATATCCGTGATTCATCCATGCTCATTGCTCAACAAGATTCATCAACAACACTTTCAGATGTTTGCCGACAACATTATCCAGCTATTTAGTGATTATTATTATTAACAGCTTTTTCCCATCTAAGCTAACGAAGTCCTTCCAATTAGCCAACATTACAAACAACCCTAGGCAGACCAAGCATCTATAACCAGAATGCAGAGTGGCTCCCTCTGTTGAATAAAGTGATCAAGGCCCATTAAAATAACATTCAACCAACAAATTTTCGATTACAACTGTCAAAAAATCAATATGGCAAACGACTCGATTTGAAATCCTCGTGAAAAATTTGGAAAGTGTTCAGTATTCCAAATTGAAGGAAAAGAAAAACAGGTCTATCTGATAAAAAAAAGGGATAGCATCAATTTTATTCCGACATTAATCACAACACAGCCCTGCCACCTTCATGATTGGTAATCACTGTTATTGTGACTGTCTGAGTGTTCCCGTAACACGCTATCTGATTGGCGCAACAAATTCTGATACAGCCAATCAATGGCATAGCTGTATATTCCTGTTATAGGTGCTCTCTGTGGCAAAGCTTGTACTAAAACCTTTGGTTAGCGAAGATGAACTTTGCCCTGATGAAGCTATGTCTATCTGTACCGAAGCATTGAAAGGTTTTCTGTATATAAAAAGATGGGAGTAATTCTACATTTTGACTCTAGTTTAGGCCAGAAATACCTGGGGGGAAACATGTTCTTGATTGGGGTAAATATTAATATCAACCACGGGTAGAATGAATGCTCACGTGATACAGTATCTAGTTATGTAGATTTCCCAACCGTTTCTCTTGGATTTTTTTTGTAAATTTTCATGAATTTGTTAGTTTTACTGATGGCAGTATTGGGCTATGGGGTTTCTGTTCTTAAGAGATTAGTAATTGATACTTCTGCCATCTTTAGTGACATTGAACAAACAGTTCTATTTTCTTCTTAAAGAGGCATAACTAAATCGTGAAAATTAGAATAACATAAGATATTATGGATTAACTACTTCTGGTATATTTTCGCTGCAACGTTTCGACCTTGAAAACGGTCTTAGTATCTAGTCAGAAATGTTGCGGCGAAAATTTGCTAGAAGTTGTTTTATCCATAATATGAACCGTTCTAGTTTCTACCAATATTAATCTGAGGCTCGCATGTTGGCATGCCCATGGATATAAATTTTGATATTCTATGTTTTAATTGAAATGTATGTTATGTGGTTGTATAAATTGACTTAATTGTATTCATTATTTCATCTGCTTCGTTAACACCATCTTAGTTACGCTGATTTAAAGGGTTAACCAGAAATTGTTTATTTACTTTTATTCTCGCTTCAAAATCATGAAGAAATTACACTTCTGTGAAACATTTCAGCAAAATCTTGTCTCTTTGAAACCAAAAGAAGTATTTTTAATTTTACTTTTTTTCCAAGCTTCTCGTTTTGCCTTTATACAATTACGCGAATTCTTCTGCTACTCGTTAATTTGTTTGCGATGTCGATGGTGGGTTCTTACCCCCTTCTGCTGGCAGGCTGTAAGTAAAACAAACCTACGGTACGACGTAAAATCGAACATTGAACCACAGTCGAACATACAATTAAAATACTATCAGTGCTAAATCACAGCTGAAATAAGAATGTGGTTGAATTTAACAACAGGCCTTCACATAAGTCTAACGCTAGCATGTGCCCGTGTGAGCAAGTTGACTGGTAGTCCAAATGCTTCAGTCGCCTGGGTGATGTGTTAGGTAATTTATATTATGCCTGAAGGCGAAAACCCAGAAAATTACACAAGAATATTGGATGATTTTCTCTTACCATTTTAAGCTATGTACAGCCACATACATGATCATTGTAGCTTATATACATGTTATCACTTGAAGTCAAGTTGTATCATTTGTATTCATTATATCGACAATAAATCATGTTCTTAATAAGTCAGTGTTTTCGTACCTTTTTCTAAGCGTTGACTTTATGGATATATGGGAAGTCTCCGTAGCTGATGGGATAGGGGTGTTTTTTTACGATCAATTTACACGGTGTTTAACTAAACACGTGCGGAATCATGATATAAGTGAAATAATGTTAAGTACTACATTTAGCACCAATCAAATAAATTAACATAATGTTACGAGGTGGGCCTCCTCCACTGTTCCAGAAATAGGTTCGAATCCGCCCATGAACAGTAGACATATAAGGAAAGTTTCGGGTGGCTTCAGATATCCCGGGGTGATTTTTACGAGGTTTCTTCCATGTTTTCCACCCTACCCCAGCAACGCAAAGTCGTATTTAAAAAAAAAAAAACATTTTGGGCAATATTCAAGAACCAAAGACGAACGATTTGAAACAGATCGAGTCGTAGATTCGTATTGCAATCATTATGTATAACCCTAAATCCTCAACAAATTCGACCTTTAGGGCACTATTTTTAAGTAATGCATTTAATTTATCAATGTGAATTTGGAAATAAAATCTTATCCTTTGCATAACAAGTAGTATTTTAAGTGGTATAGGGGTCGAATTTGTTGAGCATTTTATGCTATTTCTGGAAGTAACCGCTAGTTCAATTGTTGTACTTCATTGAGTGGAACAGTCGGTCAGACTATAGAGCAATTGATTTACATGGGCGGTCTGGTATCCAGCAAGGAGAGATCGTCAATCACCTCTTGTCAGTAGATAATGGGAATACAAGAAGATGGTCGTTTCGGGCTATAGTCAACTCGTGTATTCTGTGCTTGTCGGCTGTATACCACTCTCGTGTTTTGGATTTATTGGATTTCGCCTCTTGATCCACGCCACGGGAGTTAGTTGCTTTAGAATTCTAGCCGTGACGTGACTCCGTGTGAAAAACATCCACCATGTTGCTGAGCTCCCTTTGACGCCCTGATCTGGGCCATACCTTTCTGCATCTCAACCAGACAGGTAGGCCTAGCCTACATAGAAGAGAGATTGCCGGTGGCTACGGGGATCGCGTTTTTCATACGGTATTATTTAAACGATGTTTCTTCGCAGTTTTCCACCAAAACAGCATATAAGCATATCGTCGTCACATTATTGAAATATCCTTGAACACGACGTTTAACTCCCCAGTAAATAAAATAATTTATTAAATTCAATTTTTAAAACGTTCAAATCAATTCTGTCGCGGTCATTTCTTAAAAAGAAACCACACGCGCATCTCGTACAAATTACCAATTACCTTGCGTTATTGCAAGCAGGTGGTTGGGCGGGCGCCTCATGTGCCCTTTGTAGTGTCATGTTTTTCGTCAGGTAAACGTAACGTGGCGTCTTCTGTGTTGCCTGTGTCGTTTAGAGTCGCTTCCTCGACCGATTGGGCTGGTACGCCGCCACATGAGTGAAATAACCTTAAGTATACGGTGTAAAACCTCAATCCAACAGAAAAGCAAATTTAACATTGCAATGACAAAATTATTGATATTTACTTTAGGGCACAATTTAATTTATATTTGACTGGTAGGAATAATTTTAATTGGGAGTGGCTTTTTATTTCCCACCCTCTGACCTTTCTCGCTTATACTCTCTGGGGGCAGTATTTAAATTGTCGAACGCATACGTTCATATTAGCACTAATCACTGAATCCCAGCACATTTTCCCAACTTCACTTATTCGCCCTTAGACTTTTCCCTCAAAGACGGTTTCTTCACGTTGGAGAATATCACCACCTGGCATTTTCCGCATGGACATTTCCCCTACCGGACATTTTCACCAGCTATAGCGAATTGCTGACAATTCCCCTAGCGTTTAACTAAAAGTAAGAACTACGTAGCAATCTTGAGGAAAACATAAAAAGAAGTTGAAACAAACATAAAATATGTGAGATAAAAAAAGTATCAATTACGTGTAAGTATTAATACACAGGGAGAATATAAAATCGTGTACACGTCACTGGAATCCAACTTCTCTACTTTAATTTTAAAATAGATAACCAAATCATTCTCCCTACCGTCGAGTCTTTGATATTCTTCTCAATCTTGAGAAAGGTACGACCTATTTTAGTATGCTCTACATCGTGTTTCAGTCTATATTGTGAGGCCACCCTTCTAAGGCTCGAGGACGTTCTTTTAGTGAAGAGTGACAGTTGCTGAATTATGATCCGTTAACTAATGCGTTCTGTTCGTATTCCCTGCCATTATCATAAAGTCGAAATATTTTTTATTCTGTTTTTTGTTGTTGTTGCTTTAGTGCACAATTTATCTTCTCTTTGCGGACATGTAGGCCTATATACATATGTCTATATTTTATGAAAATGGGATAAAGGAAGTGAGAGTATTATCGGTACTACAACCAACATTTTAATTCCACTGAGGACAACGTAGCCAGTGTTAAATCAGTTTTTTCAATGATTAGTTGTGGTATTATACACACACGAAGAAGCAATTCATTAATCTGTTTTACTTTCGTTTTTTGTTTTTTTCGGATTACGCTCTCTCAGAAAAAAAAGTTCTTATTTCAGAAACTGTCTAAGATTGAGACTCGCTGGAATCGAACGTACGATTCTCAGAGTCGGCCACCAATTCAATCCTCGGCAGTAAATACAGGCCACCTGGATCCCTCAACCAGCTGAAACTCTATTTGTTTGAATGATTCTACACATGTCGCTTAAGTGAAATTCACGATATATAATATTATTATCGTTAACTTGTATATTGTTAACAATGATTGGTTTTGTCTTTTTAAGGTGTTGTATTTACAGATATTGATAATTATACACACAATCTACAGGGAGGCCTTTTAAGAATTGTATTCTTCGTTTTTAATTGTATATATTGATTAATTACCTTAGAGTTTGTTTGCACGTGCTGTCTATGGGGGGTCTATTTCGAAGCGCTCGCTAAACTAACCGGATATTTAGCGGGGGGCTTCACAGGGAACCTCCAAAAGGGCATAGATCAAACAAAAGTCCCGCGACTAATTGTTGAGGGCATGTGGAGAAGAAAAGGGATTACATTACTAGGTCAATCGGACCAATATTACCAATCAAGTTAGCCTATTATCCAGATGGTGTTTTTAGGTGTTTGAACGAGTTAATCGCCCCCTGCAATGTTTGTTGTTTGATGCTGTTCATCGTTGATTTGATCGCACGGGCACAAAAGATGTTAATGGACACATCATCGATATTATTAACACTAGAGGAAGCATGGCTGACGGGTGTTGATCGAGATTTATTTAGCAGATACTTATATTGGACTAGGCTAACGGCAGCTTCGAACGCGCGCCACAACAGATAGATGACAAGATTGAAAACAGTCAGTCTTGATTTTGACAGTTTTGACAGATTAATGCAGAGACAATCGTTGTCTAATATTAGCGGCTTCAACGACTTCTTAACGCCATTGAAACTCTGGACTACGCATATTTCAGTTTTAAAGCTATGATGTGCTTAAGTAATCCGAGACCAATTAGGCCTAGGCCCTATACTTTCACAAATAGTCCATTTACCGATCTGCAACAATTTGTAGGGGCCAACATCTCTGTAGCTAAAATCTTTGCATCTATCGTAAGTTTCTGAGACGAAGGCCCGAGGAAAAAAGATACTCGATTTAAGCCTTTTTTTAAGCCTTTTGGCTTTACTTATAATTGCACAATTTCTATCTCGGCGACCAAGACCAATTAGCTTATGTTGCCATGGATACCGATGTGGCTGCGGACAATTCGCTGGCATTGGATCGTTCTGTTGGATTCTTAGATTTTTCAACTTCTTTTCAAGGTGAGTTTTTAGAAAATGCTGCTTTGTAAATAAACAGAAATAATCTGAAAATGTGTACACTGACTACAATATTCGCCATTCTGGTGTAGCCTACTCACTCTATAATTATGAAACGAGTACCAAAAAGTTTGAGGGGATGGCAACCTCTACTTTCTCTTCATTGTAGCAGGCCTATATATTGGTTGGTAGTTGGGCGGGAGATTCCTGTGCTCTGGATGGTGCTCTCTGAACTTATATATAGGGTCATCAGCAAGCCGTTATCTCCCGTAAAATAAAATGCCCTGTTGTCGTTTAGGGTGGTTTCCTAGGCCAATCGAGCTGGTACGCCGTCTTATAAGTGAAATAACCTTAAGTATGGTGTATAACCAAAAACAAAAAGTGCTATTGTCCACTGTGCGTTGTCTTACACTTTAACAGGTCTGCGTAGTTCAGTTTAAACCTTTTATTTGGTCGGCTTAAAAAAAAATCACAACACAATAATGCCGAAGTCATCTTAAGATCCGAATAATCTGATACCGTTTGGCAAATTTTTGTGGACTTCATTTCTGTATATTTATACTTGCCAAGTTTAAATGTTGTATACATTAAGTTATATGTGAGACGAATCACTATATGACCAGAAGTTTAGACGATTTGATCTAAACTGTGAGACGATTCGAAGACTTGGTTTGGTTTGCCAGAATATAGCGAGTGTTCGTAAAAATTATCCGTGCTGTCAGTTGTGGTACCACCATCCTGGTCTTCACTCACATACAGAATGTGTACGGCATTCAAACACCATTCAAATAAATAAAGAAATCAAGAAAGATGTGTATTATCACTAACTTTCGCGAATGTATACGCTAGCCAAGGGTTTTTATCCATTAGTTCTGAATAAAACCCGTAGCGTTTCATTGTTTTGGAACTAACATGTGTGCTCGTGTAGATGTTAACATGTATTTTTTTTGGTTGTATTTTAGAGCCGTCATTCTATAAATACCTGGATGTAGATGTGTCCAACGTTAACCAGAGTATATTAATAACAGACGATATATCATCGGGAATGGATCCTGCGAAAAATACTGAACGGATATTGGCGGAAATTGCCGAGTTGCATGACGTAGAGTTTCACGTTGGAAGAAACCAAACGGTGTTGTTTGGAGTGAAGAGTATCTTATCGTCTCACAGTGGGTAAGTATTTTTGAAACATAAACTAGGCCTTTCCTCAACATGTTCAAGCCTGCTAATAGAAGGAAGGCCTACCAGAAGTATATAAACTAAAGAAGTATGGAATCCCCGAACTCAGTTTATACGATCTCGTTCTTTGAAAAATCTTACCTAATAAAAAACTTAATGTTTTATGGAATGTTTTTCGAAAAAGCACCTCAGAATATTGCAAAACCCTGAAGGAATAAGAAAATATCTGCCGGAGGAATATATATAAATATTATTCCATTAGGATTTGTGGAATATTATCTATCTATTTAAACAATTTGCGTTTCTAGTCTCAACAGTTACTGGGAAATTCCGCTTTTGACTTTTTCTGGAGAGTATTCGTTAACGATGAACAAGGAATGAAGAAAAACTATTTCGACTTTTCCCAAAAGATCCAACTCTGTCCCGCTTTTGCCCTCCGGTTGACGCATACAGCTTGTACATGGAAGATAATATAAAGACAAATTTAAAAAAAAAATGGTAACTTACTAAAAAAATAAGATTCCAAACTGGAACACATCCGGCCTCTCTATACACAGCTACCGGTATCTATCTCTACAGTTTCGTCTGCAAGCATACAAGTTTATGGGATAGACGAGAACATGAAATCGAAAAACTCGTTACTAATTTTCCAGTTTCCGACCCTATTTAGAAAATGGCGAAAAAAAGACAATATAGTTTCGTTTTTTCACGCCGTTGAAGACAAGATAAAGCATAGGCCTGCATGATGAGGAAAGAACGAGAACACAAAAGTACGAAGCGAATAAATCAAACGTTCGAAGCTTTTTTGTTGTTTCGACTTTTGCATCATTGCACTTCGAGAGGCGTTTTTCGGTTCTTGTTTTTTTAATTGTTTAAGCGGCATTTAGAAGCTGGGCACATAACAAAAACATGACTAAGATGGATTTTCAACTCCAATATATTGAAGAATATTCTTGCTGAAAATCAGTCGTAGTCATGTTTTTGTTCTTGTTTTTTTATCAAAAAAATCTATCAAATAATTTCTTGCCATTACTCAAGTCAGCAACTGGTGTATTGTAAGCTTTCACCAAAAAATTGTTTGTTTTAAATTCCAGAGTGTTCGAGAAGTTGTTTTCAAATCGTACCAACAGAAAAGAGCACGTGAATAAAATACGAGCCAAGGAGATATGGCAGCAATTCCAAAAGTTCCGTCAGTCCAGATTGAAAAAGAGAAGAAAACCGAACAGACAGATCATTGAATTATCTGACTGTGACCCGGAAGTGTTCCAACAATTGTTGACCTTTATTCAAACAAGAAGAGCTGAAGTGAACATGTCAAATGTCATTGGTAAATACAAACAAAATAACTGTGACATATGCACGCAAAAATGGGCTCTTTTGTGTTATTACAGAATCACATGAATTATTGATGTTGTTTTTAAGAAAAAAATTCTGCCAGAATTTTCATTTTATCGCAGATTTCTCCTGGCCCGTCCAAGCTTTGTACCAAATACTATTTTCTTATTTCAACGTGGCTGTTTTAATTTTTGTACAAACTTCAAATCTTGTTAAAATCAAGGGAATCCGTATCAGTTGAAAAAAAAAAAACTAATTTTGAGAGCATATGTCGCTTTAAGTAGTTATTTCCGTCCATGTATTGTATTATTTTCATATTAATATTGAAATATTTATTTCTCACTTTTGGGGGTACGTTTTTGCTGTTGTGTTTAAATTGTCTTTAATTCATTCTCTAGAAAAGACGAATGATGTCAATAAGGTGCATTGCGTTGAAATAAGACTTAAATACTTTCTATATTATGTGACCAAAGAGAGAGAATTAGTATTTCATCTGGCACAAGGTTTCAAACCGTACGTTAGAAGCCGCGCTTATACACGAGCATCTAGATATTCACAGCGGTTTGTTCCGACTTATAATGGCGTCGAGGGTGATTTCCTTTGCTCATTGGGCTAGCAAGAAGTCACATGAAACAATCTTAAGGAGCTAAAATAGCATTAGATATTATGGATAACAACAAATGGTATATTTCCGGCGCAACGTTTCGGCCTAGTTGTTAAGACCGTTTTCAATCAGTTTTCAGGAAACTAGGAAAAACGCTGCCGATTATGGATATATATTCAGATATATATTTCGGCTATGATTATGCTTACTTATCATGGTATAATGATACCGAGTATATTTACTATACCAACATGGCTTACTTGTTCTCAGAGTTTTTCATATGCTGTGTCACTAGAATTCCAAGAAGTTATTTTTGTTGAATTGACGGTTGTTGACACCTGTATCTAGCCTGTAATTGCCGATAACCCACTGGTCAATTAGCGTGCTAGTATTTATATAAGTATTAGCACGAGACCCGAGTTCGAATCCCGGTGTAGGCAAGCCAAATTTCTTTCTCTACATTTATACAAAAAAAAATATTAATATTAGCTCGCGTATTGACTGGTTATCGGCGAATACATGTTATAGATACAAGTGCCTGTGGATGTTGTTGACGAGGTCTTCCTAATACGAGCTGTTAAATCACAAAACAAAACTTTAGCAACCACTGTTATTCCAAAAAGACTACTTTTTTGTTGGAGATTAAATGTATATATGTTATTTCAATCCTACGTCAAGACCTCACCTGTAATGTATTGAATGGCCATCTTACCTGTGTAAATGCCTGGTTTCCGATTTCGGAAACTTCACGCTGCGCTTGGTTATACTTTGTGTGTCATTGGCTATTTCCATGTGAATATGTTATTGCAATCAGTGACGTTACCACCATAATTCCAGCATGGCTGCTTTTTATTGTAGGTTTGATGGCCATGTCATGTCAATACGAGGTGTACGAATTGCAATCAGTTTGTGTTGAAACAATACGTGCCCACCTACACACAGATAATGCCTTATACCTTTTGGAGAGCACGAGCCATGTAACTTATCAGCGGTGGACAAAACAAATCATAAAAGAGGTAAAACATTTCTCATTCGCAACTTTTCGCGGATTCGATTGATTTTAAATTATTTTTCTTAAGATGTGCGTTTTATATTCAAAATATATGTTTTATATTCAAAAACAATCTCCCAAGGGTTCGCTTACTGTGAGTCTGAAAAGTAAAGTGCCTTTGATAAAAGGGTCTTAACACGACACCATATTTGGAAACATCCATGGATTAAGTCTATCTCCCACTCACTTCACTTTCCCGTTTATAGTTTGTTAGTTTGATTGGAGTTATGCGCCTTACTAAGGTCATTTCACCCATATGAAGTTTTGCCAGCCAAACGGACAACACTGACAACACAGAAGACAGGACAATACATTAACAGGACGAAAAACAGAGCATAAGCGTGACAACAAATCGGCTT
>JAVFBZ010032884.1:0-10977 GCA_032466195.1 Katharina tunicata
TGACACACCCCCTAGTCATAAGGAACATTTGTGCAAAGTATAAGCTTCTTCAAAGTCTTCGTTTAAAAGTTATGGCCTGGACAAGGTGATGCGGACAGACAGACGGACGGACAGGCGGACAGTCCCATAACATAATACGTCTTCTTTCTTCGAAAGCAGGCATATAAAAAGGAGAGTAAATATAAAATCAGAATTCATGCAGATTTTCTGGATCAATCAGCATGTCTAAATTGGATTTCAAGGATGTTTTGCGTCCAATTAAATTCTCTTTTCTTGTCTTTTTTAATACTATTTATAAAAAAAGAAACATACATTTTTTAAATTTCTCCCCAAGACTTCACTCAAAGGGATTTCACTCGAACTATGAGTGTATGGTTGCATGATTTTCCAGGTGTGGAAAAAAAAATTTGTACCTGCAAGTAAGTTTCTTTAGAGGGGTGCTGTATCAACATGCTGTGTCAAGGGATATCAAATTTGTATTTTTGAAACCAATGTGCTTGAAGATTTCCAAAACTATAAAATATGCCTTACTTCTGGTTTATTTTAAACATGGTTGGGGACAGTCCAAAGAGCTCAGGCGATAGTTTTTGAGTTATTTTCTGTCTGCCAAAAACTAACGTCAGAGTTCTACCAATTGGACTTTTTGTACATTTTTAACAAGCACCGCAAAAATCTCTAAAAACATGTGACGCAAACAAAATTGGCCACTATAATGCCTTCTTATTTTTAAACTTTCATCATATTTCTTCATTTTCTTCTGGGGCGAGAAGACAGACATTCCTAGCCTCAATCTGTGCACTACAGTCTAAATGCTTGCATCCCAGGATCCGAGGATCAGACCTTTGGTTTTTCTGAAATTTTGATAACGCCTGATATGATGGTGAAAAGCCAAGGTCTGACTTTCTTTCGTCCGAGATTCACACATAAGGCTTTTTGTCAACTCCAGTGCATACTTTTCTGTATGCGCCCACAAAAACATCGTTATATATCTATATGAAAATAATCGACCACGAAAATGTCCCCTTACCTGTTTACTGTTATTTAAAGACAACAAACAACAATATTCAAAGAACTTTCTGAAATTTATAGATTCAAAAATGAAGAAATGTGATGAAAGTTGATGGGCAATATTTTTTTAACTAAAGTTAACAGGTAAGAAAGCATTGTAGTTTGTTTTGACACGTTTTAAGAGATTTTTCAGGTGTTCTGAAATGTACAAAAAGCCAAATTGGTAGGACTCGGAGTCAAACGTTAGTTTTTGCCCAACAGAAAATTACTCAAAAACTATCGCCTGTCAGAACTCCTCAGACTTGTCATACACACAGCGAACATCAGTCTGAGAAAGTTTGACTACTTTCTATGCGTTAAATTTGGAGTATTGTTGTCGTTTGCGTGTTAAAAATCAAAGATCTGGTCTACTCAGACAAGGTTAGGTAAATAGCTGCTGCTAGTTGATTAAATTACTAGAGCCACTGATCAGGACCCATGTGCATTTTTCTCTCAGCGATATTAAACCAAGATGACCTTATTCATTATGGTAAATTACCTTCACTCCTGAATGTTTTGGCAATTGATGTCATCTGAGACTTTTGTCGTTTTATGACCAGAACAGATATCCCTTCTATATTTTAAAGAATCACCATTATCAGCAACATGGCCGTCTCGTCTTCCTCTACTTCCCACAATTCATACTTACCGCCCCGATAAACATTACGTCACCGCGCTAAACTTCTCCATGGCGTCATGGATGAGGCCCGAAATTGTAATACATTTTTTTGTAAAGTTCTTTATATCAGGCATTGAAATTAATAACTTGTCTCCAACGTTTTATAAATGGCATAAGACACATCCATGTGTCCAATATCAATAACATTGAGTTTGCAGAGCTTCAGTTTTGCACATTTATATTCCAGAATTCCGACAAAATACCTAAGGTTCACATTTTGACAGGTGTTCTGACATAGGGTACATGTTTTGATGACGTAGCCAGTATTTGTTGACTGTGCGTGCGGATTTCCCTCCCTTTCTGACATCTCATGTCAAAATTAAATAGAAAGATCGATTGTATCTAGCCGTGGCCATCACATCTGCCGATTGTTAGAGGATGGAGACGAACACGATCGAACCACACGACAACGGTGCTGGTAAGTGAAAACAACGGACAAAGCAGTCATTGTTTGCATGTTTTAAATTTAAACTCCCAAGCTTAAGTCTTTCGGTCCCACCTGCATAGAACAACAACAACGAAACTTGTGTGTTTATTTTAAATAAACGAATTCATAAATTTGCGTTACACGCACCGATCTAAATATCTACTGGCCTAAAAACTTATAGTTCTGCATACTGTGATCCGAACCAAGAGCAGCTCTAGACGGATACGTGACTTATTCACAAGGGTGACGGTGACAGGTCAAAGCGTCCTCTAGCCAAAACGTTAGCCCAGTAAACAGGACCTGCTTGGAAAAAATGCAAATAGCTCTGGTGGAAGCATACTCACAGAATTGTTTAAGTATGACAGTTGGAATGAAGATTAAAGGAACGATACTATACCATAAAGGCACAAATTTTATGCAAGAGACTTCCTTCACCATTCAGACGAGGTGTACGTCGCATGTTATCCTCGCAAACCAACAGTTTTAACAGCATTTTTGCATGAAATTCAAATGTTGCGGATGCATTATGGGGGAGTGGATTTCAAACGAGGCAAACATGGCGAAGTTAACATTAAACTGACGGCTTGCAAGGATAAAAAGTGACGTACATCTTGATTGAATGGCGAAGAAAGCCTCTAGTATAAAATTTGGGCGTGCATGGTATAGTATCATTTTTTAAGTCTTCATTTCAACTGTCGTACTTGAACAATTATGTGAGTATGCTTCACCAGAGCTATCCGCATTTTTTCCAAGCAGGACCTGGTGGCATAGCCATTACCGGGTCCTGTTTACTGGGCTAGCCAAAAAGTCCACTAGTTCAAATGTATATATTTATTTATACATATATAAAGAAAGAAAATTTTGCTTGCCTCCACCGGGATTCGAACTTGGGTATCTGGCTAATATATATTGGGAGTAAAGATATTTACTTACCCGATCTATATATTACACCTTGTAATGTTTTGGGTTGAGACATTACATATATTTCAAATGTCTGATAGTTTCTGTTTTCCACTGAAGGCCAAAACTAGTTTTTTCTAAAAGAACTCTGACGGGTGATATCTATTATTTGTATACGGCCGTTGAAAATCGGTCGTATTATGGTATGACTATCTGTCTGGATGGCTCCAATCCGTTTCAGGACCAGAACTCAAAAACTATAAGGCCTATCTTTGTGAAACTTGGAAGACACATTCACCATCGGTTGTAGTTGTGCCTTTTGCTATTATGGATTCACCATTTCTTTTTTTTTTGCTTATTTCTATGGATACAAAACTGTACTTTGTCATAATCAGAAGGGAATTTTTTTCCCGGAGCATAACTCGAAAACTATAAGACTTATCTTTATGAAACTTGGTAGGCACGTTAACCATTAACTGTAGTTTTGCCTTTTGCTATTACAGTTTCACCAATATTTTAAATTTTTCTTATTTTTATGGATACAACGTTGGACTTAATCATAATCAGAAATGAATTTCGTTTCCGTAGCAGAACTCAAAAACTATAAGGCCTTTCTTTATGAAACTTTTTGAACATATTCACCATCAACTGTAGTTGTGCCTTTTGCTATTACGGATTCACCATTTACGCTGTATAAAAAATCCATAATGGATACCATGGTATGATTCGTATTTGATTTCTCTGTTTTTGCACACTTCCTTAGAAGATGGCATGTTGAGTATCATAGTTTGACATGTCTTAGGTTACCATGGATACCATATGTTCATTTAGGGTCTATATCACAACCCACAAGGGCGTATGTTGGGTTTACTAAAACTCTTGTTGATTTTGCCATACCGTGAAAGTTCTTTCCTTCGAATCAGTTTGGAGAGCGATTTTTGTGCAGCCTTACTAACGCATCCTATAATCCCCAAAACTGAACAAATTAAGCGATTTGCTTGATTTAAACTGCTAGGCTGTTTTCAAAGTATCATTAATTGAAACAATCATTCTCGTACCCATAAATGCCTCCAATGGTGAATTTGACAGTTAAACATGTTGTTGTCAGACACTGCGGTCCCTGGAAAACGGAAATAGCAAAAGCAAATCAAAACTGTGTTTGGTGGCTAGGTGGCCTGACAATGACTCGTTCAAACACTGGAATTTACCGTTGGAGACATTGATGGGTAGGAGAATGATTGTTTAATGATGATACTTCACAGCCTAGCAGTTTAAAAGGACCAGGCTGTAAATCGTTCAATTTGTTCTCTTTAGAGGATTTTATGATGTGTTAGTCAAGTTGCACAAAAATAGCTCTGCAAATTGAATAGTAGTGCCAGAAGTAACTCCCCTATGATATTAAATAAATTTTTTTACATTTTATAAGATGGAGAGTGACAGTGAAACACTTCTAATGTAGATAAATGGGACCACTATGAACGGGATTCTGTTCGTAGCATTTTAAGAAAAAATATGGTCCTTGCAAGTAAACAAACACCTACCGTCTGTCGAGATTTATGTCCTCGTCAATTTGAGCCCAAGAATCGGCAGTCATCTCATGTAATAAGGTATAAAATTCCAACAAAATTCGTCTAAATGGAAGGAGTAAGTTACCCATAACCATCGAATAAGTCACATAACAATTTATAATTTATGCCCGTCACTGATTGGATCTCTGCCTTGACAAGTCATGTGTTGCTGTCGACAAATGCAAACATATCGAAACTAAGTTATTTTTAGAGTCCCTGATACTGAGTGTGCTGTCATAGTCACGTGACTGAAGAAACACCCATTTGGTTCCGCAGGATTATCCCATTTTTTTTCTCATCGCATTACTATGAGGAATTGACGAGTTTTACAACACAACAACGGCGACCTTTATCTAAGAGTAATTCACTGTCACTCTCCATCCTATAAAATCTCAAAAATTATTAAATATCATAGGAGAGTTACTTCTGGCACTAATTGAATACAAGAAAAGAACTCTGAAGGTATGTGTTAGAGTTAGAGTTCTTTTTTAAAAACTAGGCCGAAAAAAGCTGTAAAAAGAAATATATAGCACTCCACTCAAACTTATCTCAAACCTGTTGGGTCAGCTGTTCATTTAACATCAATTATTGTTAATCCTTATTCATAGATTATCTTTACACACCAGGGAATCCCTTGGAACTTATTTTAGCTTATTTAAATTTCAATGATTCATTCCAGACATTTGTCCCAAGATTATGCATTTTTGGAATATGTTACATTAGAACATGGAAGTAAACTTATTATCTTTATTATTTTCTGAAACAAATAAATGCCCATATATATAATATAAACACAATATAATATCTGATAATATTTTAATTATTCAGATTGTCATTTAATTGACTAGAAGTCTTAGAAGACATCATTATCTGTGTATAACAATAACCCATGCACTAGGGAATCACTTCATATATTTGGATAGTTGGTTTCACCAGTATGACGCCATTGGGCGCTAGCACAATACACACTGGATTCTATCGTTAGTTGTAACCAAAAAAATGCTGCGCTATGCGAGCAAACGTTATGCAGTGAAAACTTGACTTGATTGTAATGTTTGCTCAATGTCATGTAAAGCTTGCAACTGTGGGACATTTTTTTCGATTAAGGGAGAATCCAGTGTTTCACACCGATGTCTTATCCATCCTACTAATATTTACTAAATACGATGTAAAACCCCAATCAATAGTAATAATAATACAATAACTCAT
Organism: Katharina tunicata; assembly: GCA_032466195.1. Taxonomy (NCBI): domain Eukaryota; kingdom Metazoa; phylum Mollusca; class Polyplacophora; order Chitonida; family Mopaliidae; genus Katharina; species Katharina tunicata. Next base: position 5,831 of record JAVFBZ010032884.1, read on the forward strand.
ATTTAATCTTTATTTCTTTTTAGGTTTGCTATTGATATTCCATTTTACGTTAGTGCCTTTTCATAAGATACCATAATTTGCAATACACTGTAAAATCTCTTCTTCAGCAATGCACTCTGAATCTGAATTTTGCTCATTTGTTTTAGTGTGATTCCTGACGGGCAAATCAGGAACATTAACTCTTCCAACACTAACCCACAGTGATTTCCCTTTGACATTGCACCTCCCTCATACCCAGCATGGATAACCATATTGATGCACTAGGTAAGTATATATAATTGATTTATTGATCATCAATAAGAATGGCCTGGATTTTTTATTTTATTTTTACTTAAGAGAAATTTTAGGTTGAAAACAATTTTTGGGTAGGGGTTGGTGGCATATTTTTTTTTTAATTACATAAAAAGTTACATTACATCAAAAAGTTAAGTAACTCTTTGTCCATTCCTAAGCCCTTCATTGATTGCGTAAAAAAAAGCAATTAAATAAACATACAAACAATAACTATATCATATCTTTGGTGTCATAAGTGAACAAACATTTTTAACTTTACCATTCTAAAATGTGGAAATGTTCATCACTGAAAAATATGCCTTGATAGCTACATAATTATAACACTAATGGAAAAGAACAAAACTGCATCTACCTTTATCTCTTGCTTTGATGTAGCCAGGTGTGAGGAATTGCATGTTAGTAAGCAGCTATTCAACAATTGTCTGAAACAACTGAGTGCCATGAAGCAGGTTGTCTATCAACACATGAAACGTTAATATAGTGCATTACATCATTTACATCTTCATCAGTGTAGGTGCTTAACACTTAAGAGGAAGGGAGTAAGTTGAAGCCTCTGGAATTTGTTTGACTGAATGACTGTATTAAACATAATATAGGCTAGGTTACAAGCTTTCCATTTGAAGCAGACTTGGTGGGGAAATTGTGAATGCAAATTTCATCTGCTCACTGACAACTTCTAGCTTTGTCCAATAGAGTGAAACTCTTTACTTTGCTGTCGTTAGTTAATTGACCTCCGTGCAAGTTATTACCCTAGAGTCACGCTAGAATCACCCATTTACCCTAAATCACCTAAAATTTCAACCATAAAATGACAACTTTGGAAGCTATGTAAATGACTCTGAAATAATATATGGCGTCAGATGACATTGTTGCTGTTGGGGAGATTCAAGATTTTACAGAAAACATAAATTTGTTTGTTTACATGCAATAATAATTTCACAACTGGCAAAAAGGTGACACCGATACGTCGTTGAAATTGTAGGTGATTTACGGTACCACTATTAAAATACTATTTCAATCCTCAAAATTCAGACCAAAGAGAAAACTCAATATACAAATGGCGAATTATATCATTTCTTACTATGCTCTTCATTCACCCCAAATATTATTTCATTTTCAAAATATAATCCCTTCCAAGGCTTCCCTGCATTTAAATCTTTGGAATGAATGTTGCATTTCCCTTGATAGCTAAATAACAAAAATAATACCAACAATAACAAAATATTTAAGTGAAAAAAATTGCTGTTGACTTACTGAAATATGTAACAATGTTGATAATAAATTAATTCCGTTTGGATTTGTCATGTTTTCTTTGACGTTGTACAAGTTGTCCTCCAGTTGTAGCCCCATGCCTCACTCGTACCACCTCAATAATCTGTATAGGTAATCCAATTGCGGTTTTGCTATCCATGCACTTGAGACAGTAAGGACAAGTTGACTTTAAATTGTAGAAAAACAAAATGTTTACAGTGGAAAGAAATATGTCCACAATTTAAGGTGTCTTAAAACTCTCAGGCTAATTTGTTGTATAATATTTAAGACAACAAGCAAGGTTCATTTCATGTGTGCCTCAAGATTTCTGCCAATCAGGAATGAATAGTATATAGACGGGTATTACAGATATACTGTAGCCCGACTGATTGACAGAACTACCCAGTTACTTAGTTATTTGACCTATATCATGTTATACATAATACATGTATGTTCATTGTTTTATATTGCAAGCTGACAGAACCTTTAACATTTGTTACTTACAATGCAATCATAAGTCGCTTTTCCTGTCTTAAGTAAAGAGAGGAAATAACCTCTCCTCTACATTTCCCTTTATTTTGATATATCCTGATTTGATGAAGGCTCAGTGGATTTAGAAGTGTTACACTGCTCAGCTCTTCCCTTCAATGTACCAGTTATAGATTGAGCCACTCTAAAACAAAGTTTTCCATTGCTGTGAAGATTCTGGGTGGTTTTACAAGTTTTTTTCTCAGGTTTCCACCAAACACCTGCAGTTCAAAGTTGTCATATAAATGAATTTTAAATGCCAATCAAATCAACGGATAGATGTAAATATAGAGCAGAAAATTTATTTCCCTTCTGATTTCTCAAATAAAATTTTTCTTTAACTACTTCTGTCACTATATATTCTACATGTAGTTTCTAGTATGTTCAAAATCAAATGTATTTTGTTAGTGAAAAATTAATATTGTCATATTTTACAAATGTAATAACTTGATATTTTCAACTGAACGTTTACTTTAAGTTTTCGAGAAAGAAAGAATCACTGTTAATTATTGGTTACAACACTGGTGAGCGGCTAGAGTCCCAATCAAACAGTATCAAATCATAAACATCTATGTTGAATAAAACCAAGCCAAACATTGTTAAGTCTTGACACGATGTCAACAGTTTTATTATTTCTTTGTTGTAGAGTTATTTATATGTTTCTTGACTTTATGGGTATCAAAGCACATACCTGTCTAAACTTGCATTTATAAAACTAGGTCATGTTAGCTGGTGTCACTGGTACCTTGCCAAGATGACCTACTTGTCAAAGGCCATTGTCAGGGACGCTGAATAATTGCATAGAGGCGACACATGTCTCTGTTTTGAACTTTGCCATTGAAAAATAATATGTACAAAGACACACATAAATATGTTCTGATATATAATTTTAGTAGATCTATATCGTAGCAATCTCTCACTATACACCTAGGTAGTTAATAAGGTTACAGGTATAAACATAGGTAGATTAGCATTGTTACACATTAGATTTATTTTACCTGCCAGTAAAGCTTCAGTGGTTATAGCATATGTTTACCAGAATTAGTCCAGTCCAGGCCTGTATTTGACTTTTGGCATCATTGTGGGTTAATTTTGAATGTTTGTGTGTGTGTGTTCAGACACATGTACACTAATAATTACAAGGCTTACATGTATAATAGATAGTGTTCTTAGACAGCCCTGCACACAGTTTGCCTTGATCTTGCAAGAATTGTTTTATTCAGCATGGGTGAAAACAAAGAGGGTTGCCACAAACCCCAAAAGGGTGAGTTTTGCATTTTACTAAAAGAGCTAAGAACAATTAAGAGTTATTAGTTTGACAAATCACAAGTGGTTGACATATTAAAAAAAATAATGTTCTACAGTGCTTAATGTAGACGATGACATGGTGTGGTAAATATGTAATAAAACTATGGCATTAGAATCAATGGATGCTTGTACCATTGTTGAAAAAAATTTCTTATTAAACTCAGTGAGCATAACCACCTGCTAGGGACAATTATAGAAAATTGTCAGTTTTTGTCAGTTTTAGCAGCTATAAACATTCTTATTTCACTTTAGCCATAGTAGAGGTATGGCATTCATTATAGGTTGTTAGTGAACGTTAAAGATTTTTGAAGTCTTAAATTTGGAATATTTTTCTCAACTATTGTGCATTTTGACAAAGAAGGTGCTTCACATAAATAATAAGCTTGTAGTCAATACAAATTGTCCATTTACAATCTTTAAAGGAAGAGAAAGCTTATCATTAACCCGTATATATAACCAGAGAACGTGGACAACAAGTGAAAATAGAGGTATAGTTTCTTTCAATCAGTGCACTATAACTTTACAAAATTTAGTCGAACGTGTCAGATCAACAACTTATGAAGTCTGACATGTTTAACTCGGCGGAAACAGCAATATGTGTCAGAGATACCAACCTCTGTAGCTATATCATTATAGGCCTCTGTTTTGCAGCGAAAAGCTCCACAGCGTGGCATTGTAAAGCCGAGATTAAAATTCTGTCAGTCTTCAAGTTGTTCCTAAATCCCGGACCATATTTATTCGTTACAATACCCTAAAAAGTGCATAAAAGGTAATGGATACGTATGACAACAATGCAACAAACTTGTGGTTTGGGCGAAGCCTGACGTCAGACCGGAAACAGAAGCTATTCGTAGCCTTTGATAAAGTTGTACACTGATTGGCTAAAACTAAGCTGGGGTTGATGTTGACAATCAAATTGATAAGCCTCACAGGTCTGCTTCCTTTAGTAGAGTGATGCAACTTTGAATGCCGATTACTCAGCTTTACAAAATTTTAGAAAGCTAAAGTAATATTTTTTTCTAATTACATAAAAAACAGGCTTTCTATCCATAGTGCATGTTATCAAAAGTTGTCTATTCTTTTAATGCGTATCCAACATGATGCAGCGGTTTTTGACTAGATTTCACTATTTTCTTGTGTAATTTTTTTAAAAATTGTTAAACCGGCCTGTAACTGTTTGGGTGTCCTCCCACATGTTCTTCTGGCAGTAACATCAGGGTAACACATGGGACCAGCTGTTTATCATTCGCCATACCATACTCTACCTCCTGAATACAATGTTACTGTTATGTAAGCTAAGGCTAGTGGTACTACCAGTTAATGAAAATGGGTAAGGGAATGTTGAATTATTTTACTATGTATGTCTTGTTATAATGTTAAAAATGTATGTCCACTACAGTTTGACAATAACATGATCTCTGCTATCGAACAGTTTTTGCCAGTTTATAGCAGTGAATGAAATACATTTTTAAAATGTGGTACTTATACTAATACCCACTTTATAATTTTTAAGTTGCCATCAGTGTTTATTCTATTTCACTAACAAGCTAGGAAGTCACTACTACAAATTGCCAATATTGGTCGGCACAATTCTATGTTGCAGTGGCCTGCATGTCAAATAGATAATTTAAAGTATGTCAATTTGTGTAAAGATCTTTTCAAACATGATCTCTTCCTCTATGATGCCTTGCAGTGACTCTACGGTTGAACGTTGGATTACAGAATCCCCTTCACTGTGTCCAGGATAGGTTTGATTCCACCTGTGG
>JAVFBZ010032906.1:0-10976 GCA_032466195.1 Katharina tunicata
AAGTCTCTAAATATCAGTGAAATAACTGTCTCATTGACATTTTGTTGCTCAATGGGTTTGATCTCTGACAGGAAATTTACCTTTTCTTCTAGCAAACAGTCCACGTAGTAGCGTTAAATTGGCTTCTTTTCATTTTCTGTAAAAAGAAGCATGACTGGTTTATGTAAGAAACGCGTCCTTTTGTCTGTGAGCAATCCAGAGGCTATGGACAAAGGTGATCTTCCCAGGTCTTCTCACAGTATAACAGTGAAAAGTCCAAAGACTGATACAGATAAAAAGTTTTGATTAGTGGTTATCACTTTTTCCCTCCGAATAATACCGTTAAAAGTATGGTTATATAAATTCAACCAAATTAAGGTATTACTCTTTGTTCAAACATTAATTCAAAGAAGAGTTGTAATTTAATAATGTTACAAACTCAAAACACAGGACAGCTTTGTGTGCATTCCGAATGTCCGCTCATCAGTTAAACATTGGAACTGGAAGATATGAGGGAATAGCTGCACAACAACGTGTATGCAGTATATGTCATTTAAATGAAATTAAAATGAATACCATTTTCTTATTATGTGCCCTGTATACATTGAGTGAAGACAAAAAATCATCAAACCATATTATTGGAAGAGACCAAGTATGTTTAAATGTGTTATATTAATGTCAAATAGTTCGGTTAATGAGAGCCTAACATATATTACACATAATTCTCTGTATTCTTACGTAGGCCAATATAATGTACAATATAATGTACATGCATTATTTTGTCACAAGAAGCATATAATGCTTAAGTGAAATAAACTTAAACTTGAACTATAAAGCACGATAACTTTAAGTTAAACGCAATCATATATTGTAAAAAAAAAAAAAACCTTTTTGTCAAGCGGACAGGCAACAGCCCAAAAAATATAATAAAAAGTTTGATACGTTTTAGAAGCTGGTCATTTATAACACTTTAACAAACATTTTTTAGCAAAATTAGTCTATTTTGATAGTGTACTATATTTGACAGCACATCAAAATGTGGATAGAGTGCTTATATGAAGACATAAAGAAATAGCCATGGTGGAAAACTGGTTTTACATTAAACCATCCTATTGGCTTCTGATTATGTACGCCGAACTAACAGCAACTAATCCATTAGTTATAATAATTATGAGAAGATGTATTACGGAGATAGAATAGTGCATACAATCTAAGTGACAGGTCGATATGTGTGTGTTGTCTGTGTAGAGAAGCGTCTCTACATTTTTGGGATTGAACTAGCTCGCTGACATTTGATGACAGCCGGTTTGATCTGTGGGTGAATATCCCCCTTTTACTGCCAGAAAACATTATTCTCGAAGCTGGTAAATTGGTTCCTTTATTTCTGTGCGCGAAGAAGCTAGACTTGTTGGTTTTAGGAACTCGTTCAACAACAGTTTGGCAAAGCAAACACAGTCGTCGTGGGCTAAATTACTCAATCTGTATAGGAAAAGTTTCGAAAGACTTTGTCACCCAAAACAGTTTTGATTAGACATGAGTTGTCTCTGACATAGTGTCACACTTTCATCAAATTAATATGTTTAAAATCCGCTTGTTTTCGTTATGTTCAAATTTGTTTAAATCGACTTATTGTGGAGCGTACATCTGCTTCACAAAGTTTTCCAAACAGAAGAATCCCATGGACGGAATTATGACCTAAGGGAGGGTAGTTTTAAGAGAGGACGACAACGTCTGAACTGTCATTAATTTTTATGCTGAACGAACGATGCAGGTTTACGATCGATTCGTAAAATAATGGGAAAATGTTTGTTGCCCTAGGACAAACTGCACATCGTATTGGCTTAACCATTATTAGCGTTATATACATACAGAACTCAATAACCCTGAGCAGGCTTGAATAGAAGCTCACATTGATTCAATTACGGTGGGTGGATAATACAGACTTGTGTGTTATTTTAATTTCGCATTTAATTGGTGAACGCCCAATATCCAACCCAGTAGATCAACATGTTCAAGTAGATAGCATAAGTGGTCTTGTTACTGTGGAGGTCGTTAAATGTTTATCGGGTTTCCTACCATTTCTCCAACTAAAACACCGACGGACAGGGCAACGTGAAAGGGGAATGTTATTGGGCAATACGTTAAACAGGAACATACGGTATATATGTAAATCATCTTTAGTGTTGCGTTAAATATGATTTAAAACAATAAAACGTTAGTTTAAGACGTATCCCTTCTTCATTGAGGTAGCCATACAGACTAAGCCTTTCAACAAAACACGGACCCTTCATGAGGCCTAAGTAAAGATAGTCTATTTAGATAGATTTCAAGAATAACTCAGGTCAGATTGTCTTCTGGAAAGGAGTTGAAGTTTGGAATCCGTGACGTTTATCCGACTGGCGCTACGGTATACTCCACTTGTCCGGACACTGATATCTCTAAGCGGGAACATTCACGTCGGAAGTACATGCTCTATCGATTTTTTGACAAGTAACAGACTATGTTTTGTAAAGTACTCTTGAAACATCCGCCGTACTTACATCAACATTCCACAAAGTCTTTGTTTAAACAAATATAAGCCTAATTAGCACTCTTCATGTAGATTTCAAAAATGATCGACCTGACTCGTGCTTTGTAGCTGTATTTCACGGCAATTGGTTCCGAGTCGTGCCATCGTTGGTTTCACCATGGCTGCTAAACGCACTGCGTACCATTTATGTTTGACTATACAACTGAAGTATTTCTGTTACGGCGGAGTTGCTTTTTTTTTTAATCTGGATTTTATTTTTCAGAAGACACAGACGATGGAATGTCCTCGTAGAATTGGAATACTACACAGTGTACGACATCAAACATGAATAGGAACAAAAACCTCATCTCAATTGGGAAAACATTTTATCAGAACATATGTTGAAAGTTGGTGTGAGAATGAAAGTTTTCTAGAAAAAAAACAAAACAAAAGTACTAAGTTGAACGCTATCGATGGAATTTCTATAAAATGTATACTGTATCCGTGATAATGTGGTCGGCGTTCCTAATATTAATATGAAGAATCTGTATTCCTCAAATATTGATCTAACCAAAAAGAGATCCTGGCACAAATTGATTATCTTTCTAACAATTTATTTGGATAGAAACTATCAGCAATTTTTAAAACAGCCTAGCCTTGACTCATACATCGGAAAAATAGTTCTACTAGAATAAAGGAACACTAACTAGCTTGTCTTTCTTTGGAGAGATCGCTCACATAACTTAGATTTTCGTACGAAATCATCGACTATATGATGTCTCTTAAGCTTGTCTGACACGAATTCCTATCATCTCCAGACATCGACAGCTTTAAGAGAGTGCGTTCTAGAGCTGTATCACGATTGATATGTTCATGCAACCGTTTTGTGGAAAATCGCTTAAGTTTTCATGATTTATATATCGTTGTCATCCTGTTAGATTTAATATCATATCCCCATTCTTTTTATGTAGTTTAGGTAAGTTCATACTCAGGTGGTGTCCTTTTACGAATATTTCTCATGGCTGGTATTTGTAGAATACCTGTCCATGGAAGACAAGTCAATAGGGCGGGTGATTGGCAAGTGCCATGGTCCTCTGTAAGCTAAAAGGCAACGGGAAACGGATTTTTTGTGGTGTCCTGTTTTTCGTCCTGTAAATGTATCAGTGTCTTCAATGTTTGCCAGCGTCGATTAGGATTCTTTCCTCCGCCCATTGGGCTGGCACGCCGTCATATGAGTAAAATAACGTTACTTGAAGCGTAAAACCCCCATGAAACAAAGAAACTATGCACATATTTACAGTCTTTCGGGTCTCGCCTTAGTTGATGTTCTGTTTGTAGTAGTCGGTAAATCAGTTAATCGTACATATTCACAAACCAATTGCTTTAAATCACTGGACATTTTACGACATTTCTATATTTCGTTTAATAGTGTGAGTGTGATAAGAAGCTTTGCAATGAAAATACCTGGCTAGGTTACAATGTGTGGTTCAGTGAGATGATCTGTGAATGGAAATGTTTATTTTTTTCAGCAAACCTTGTTGTTGGCATATTGAACTACTTCACTTTATTTCTCAGTGGGGTAAAGCTAGGATTGTTAACGTATTGAGCGCGCAACTGCGTCTGTTATAAATCGACGGACCAAAGTGTCTCAGTGGAATACATGCTAACGGCGAAAAGTGTTAAAGCTTTGTCACCAACTTAGCGTTATGATGAATTAACACGTTAATTCGGCGAACTTCTAGATCTGCCTGTCAAAACTATTGTCGTTTTCCCACAGAAATAATCTTTTTATAGGCTTGTATTGCAACATGATCGCCATACTGAATATAACCCTGTCCATGTTTCTCTAAACTAAGATCTTAACATGAAAGTAGTTCTAGTGATTTAAACAGAATTTATTACCGGCACCCCTACGTCATTGGATATCAACAACAGAGATTTATATTCAAGGTTTAGGCACACGGGTGGCAGAAATCAATAGCATATCATCTCGATAAATCCCTCAAGAATTCCAACCTTCGTCCAAGGCAGAAAGTACAAGTCCAAGACATTAGGTACGGCTTAAAACCCCAATTGAACAAATCTTTTACGTTGTGCGAAACTAAACTAAGTTCATACGTACACATTTTGCCTAAGTTGGTTAATCCAAATGCAAACGTTGGTCCAAATGGATGTCATGTTAATTGGACATTCAACAATAGAGAATCAAATAATACGCCGTACCGTCGAATCTTTCACTTTGGGGTATTGACTAGCAATCAGGTAGTTCACCAAGAAACAGTTATCCCCTTTGTCTGTTTATAGGGAGCAAGTTTATAGCTAATTAGATGGTACTGCTTCTCGATTTTACCTGTGTTTGTTCTGCGTTTCACGGACCTAAACTTAATTCGGTCCTGTGACAACTTTTATTTCCCTGTTTAATTTTAAGTCATTTGGTAATATAATTAAGACGCTTCATTCGAGCTTGTTTGCGGAAACAGTGCTACGACAATAACAGGGTGTCTTCAAGACACACCAAATTAACCTTCGTTCAAACTTTTAAACGGTCTTTGATCTAGCGACAATTGACGCCTCTCCGATGTAGAAAATCCCAAGCTTCACTCTCGTGAGATCTCGATATATTTGAAAGAAGTCAATATTCTGCACCATTTCGTTTCGAATTAATGATATATCTTATTCCCTCTAAAATTGAATTATTGTAGACATGTATAACTCTCGTCAAATAACATTTTGATGTTATGTAAGGGTTTGATCAAAGTGGGACCACACCACTGATGTTTAACATAGCCTCTGGTGTGTTAAAAAAAAAATTGATTTAAATTTGATTTGATTCAAATGATTAGACCATATTGGTTCTGTGTGGGTCGTATTAACCAAATATACTATCACTAATTTCGAGAAATAAACTAAATTATCTGGGCAATATGAGGTTAATGAATCCATAGTATGGAAAATAAATGCTAGTGTATTTACCGATATAACAGCACGAGATCAAGTTCTCTTGAAAGGGGATCGAATTGTTTCCGTGATTAGAAGTCGGACTGAAAGGCTGCGCCTTGGGGGGAAATGGGACTATTCATGCGAAAGGAACGTCATCTAAGACAGCGTCAAAATGACTTCCTTTTTTTTACTCTGTGAAATCCGACAACATTGCTAGACCTCGACAGCTTCACCTTTGAATCGCTGAGTCGATCTCTTTGTTGACAGTTGGTCAATGACCTTCTTAAATTGAATGCTTCTGAATCCCTGTTCAATATGCTACTGTCCATCACATTTATTGCTGGCAAAATCTGAAAATAAAAACACGCCACAAAGCACTTTAAATCGCCATAGAGTAAATGACAATCAAGGGTAATAAGTATAACAACGTGAATCAATAAATGCACCCCATTTGTCATTGAGCAATTTCTACTATAATATTATTTTATTGACATATAATTAATATTTAAGATAAAACAAAATCGCAAAGAAGAATAAGTTTTAATAGTGTGCTTTACATTTGGTGGAGTAGTGCTCAATGTTTTTGTACGTGGACACAGACCTCCGAGAAATCATGAACTGTGTTCAATTTCGTATGGTTTCGCTGAGATAAAGCTTTCAAGTTATTTCCAGGTCATGTACACCATTTATATTACATACTATGTATTAACATACGCTTTTCATTTTGTATTTACCATATCGTGCAATGGCCTTAGTTTCAGAATTCTATGATGTTCACTACAGCATTTGTATAACATAGCATGTTTTTACATGTATTCACGACATTGAACGATGGCCAAAGTTTGAGGCACAGCATCCTGTGGCGTTCACTCACATCATACGACAAGTCCAGGTTTTATAATGTGTTGACTGTGGAAAGAAACGTCTCTAAATATCAGTAAAAGAACAGTGTCGGTGACATTTTGTGGCTCAATGGATTTGATCTCTGTCAGGAAATGGAATTTTTCTTCTAGCAAACAGTCTACTTGGTAGAATTAAATTGGCTTCCGTTCGTTCTTTGTAAAAAATCCACGGGCTATGGAAAAAAGCGATCTTCGGCGGTCTTCTCACACTATAACAGAGAAAAGTATGAAGACTTTGTCACAGATAAATGGTTTGATTAGTGGTTATTTGAGTGGTTGTCACTCAGAATGTCCAACATTTCCCTCCAAATAAAACCGTTAAAAGGACGCTTATACAGCACCATTTGAACGCAGAGATCACGGACTATGTAAGTTGTCTTCTTTTCCATACTAAACTTAAATATTAGTTGGTTTGATTTCTCTTAAGATCGTTCTCCTTGCAACATTGTCGAGACAGCTGTTTTCGGAAAACGTTTCAACATTATCTCAGACGTCAACAAAGAGCGAAAAGAGCTATCAACATAAAAATGGAACCAAACTATGGCCCAGAAAAGGGCAAAAAATACACTAAACCAATGTGTTTAGTACTCATTTGTAAAAGTACAAGATGAACTTTACTCTCATTATAGATTTATTATGTGCACTGATAATATCGCAACGAGAGTAAACGAACAATCATGCATTCATGTTTCCCATAGAGATTACGAGGAGTAATGAATACGATGAAATGCGGTGAATGTAGTGATATTTATACTGGAGAAACGACATTAACCCATGCTTTTTGCCAACACTGTGAAACATCAAGCCATATCACTAACGTTACCAACTTTACAATATAAAACTATTATCACATCTTTTTAATGTAATATATTTATTTAATCTATTTGATATGTGTTTATTAAAAACTAAATGTTAGAGCGTATTTCTTTCAATGGCGACTTTGCGTTGCCGGTTTATGGTGGAGAAAAAAAGAGAAAAAAGAAAAATCGAACCGGGATCTCCGCTTCCTCTGGAAAACGTACCTGATATACATAATGTCGACACATTGGTTCGAGCCTATAGGTACTATACTATACATAATATATCCATCCCCCGTACTCGAAATTAAATGCAGAAGGATAACCTTTGTAACATATGACTTACCCACTTGTACGTGAAAGACAGACACTTGTTTTGCCACTTTGCCTTTGTATTTGAGATAATGGAAGGTGGTATGTATAAAATGGTATATTGCCAGTAAATATGTACAAAAATAATTATTTTTGTCTTTTAATATTCGGTTTAATTAAACCGCTCCATGTTATAGTGATCAATATAGTTCGTACTGGTTGTAGTGGTGGTTAAGTTAAGCGAAATGGACCCGTGTTTCATTTGATATCAGAACCTAATCAACCCACTAATAGAATACATACCCATCATGCAACTTTAAAGTTATACAACAACTGGGTGAGACATCGCGATTAACCAACATGAAATCAGACGATATACTTACCTCTCTTCCGTGCTGGACGTCCTGGAAATTACCAATCTCTACCAGAGCTATCGTCCCTTTTACATCCGTCGAGGTCCCGATTTTTTGGCCAAAATGGCGACGTTAAATTCAATTAAAAATGCACTCTATAGTGTTAAGCGGAAAGCTTCTCTTTCGTTCGTTCGTTAACGGAAATTTTTAATGCGTACCAAATCAATGGCAAACCAAAAGTCATGGAAAACTGGTCAAGTGATCAGTGTTTTAGGGCTTATTTTTACATGTTGATAGGGATTGAAGAGAGTGTAAGGTTTGTTTGTTCGAATGATGCTTAACGTCGTACTTAAAGGTATTTCATTTACATGACGACAGATTCTCCACTTCCTAATCTACTCTACCTCAGGTCCACTGGGAGACTTCAACCCGTGCGGTGCATCGAAGAAGGACCTGCAGTCAGACGCGCTAATCACTGAGCAACGGCGCGAGCCCCGAGAGTGTAAGGAGCCCCAAATGTGGTCGCAATTGTGTAATTACGTTAGACGAGCTTACTAAGACCAGTCAAAAATGTCATATTTACCATACATGTTCAAGTATTTCTCTTTCATCTTTGTTTCCTCCAGTGATCAATCTATATTTTCTTCTTGTACAATTTCTGTCTTGTTAGGAAGTATTACGTTACAAGATTTTGATTGGAAGGACCGTTATCTGAACCGAATAGTAAAGACACACATTAACGAAGTCTTAAATATAAACAGAACTTTCAATCGAAACAACGTGGTAATATGTGCCTTGTCAAACGTACTATTAGTTTAGTTTTGCTTCTAAAATGACTTATCTTAATAGATGTTTTACGCAAAATGTATATTCTTTTTTGTAGACTTTGCGTATAATGTGTCGAAATGACGTTTTTTAACAATAAAGTTCCCTTGACTGCGTGGCAGGTTTCAAGGGCTGTAGCTTGTCTGATTAAACCTTTGAAGCTTCCTTCCAGCCAACCTCAAGTAGATTTTCTGTCTTCGGGTTATCCGACCACAGAAGACCTCCATGCCATTTAAAACCATGGAATGTGATGCCGAGAGAATGGACGCCTTTAAAGGCATCCTTTTATAGTTCCTCTTACAAACTCTCATATGTTGCCTACAATTTGTTCAAAAGCTTTGTCATATAAAAACGAGCTAGATTTTTACAATACGGCAATATTATATGTGTTTTCCTCTGCTGGTGTTATCTTTCTCCAGTAAAGTATAGCTTCACTTAATTGAAAAGGTTAATAGTTTAAACTGCTTGTCTATAGACACAAGGGATGCATAGGGGACTAAACTGTGTCCGTAGCTAGGCAGCATACTGAAAGGCCACAAACGCGTAAAATCCGATGTATTCACTCGAAAGGAACTTAACGTAAGCCAGTGTCAAGTTCATTTCATTTCATTGTATTAACCAGAAGCATGTTTAAATACAATAAAACATTATCATTTTATACACTTGTCATTTGCTAAGTCAAGCTACTATCTGGAGGGAGCAGAAACCCTATTAGGGTTTGTATAATCCCTTGTAAGTATAAGAGTTGAGATATCTGACGAGCACACGACATTAGATGGAGTTGTCAAAGACTGTAGGTATCGCCAGATACCGAGTTCGAATGCCGATGGAGGCAATCAAAATTTTCTTCCTCTGCATTTATACAAAAATATATACATATGGTAGCACATGATGTGCGACACATGGAAGTCTCACCCGTTGACTTCCTTTCTTAACGTTGGTACATCTGGCAACCTTTGTAGAATTTGAGAGCTTTACCTGTCATTCTCTGAAAATAAATTCTCAAGATGGACTATGATAAATCGTTGTTCAATGTGCTCCTATCACATATATTGTAAACGCAATCATATATCGTTTAAAGGCACAAATCTCTCCCAGTCAAGCGGACAGCTAATAGCACCAAATTTATAATAAAAAAAGTTCGATACGTTTAGAATCCGGCCCTCTATAACACTTTATTATTATATAGCGAAATAAGGTCTATTCTGAAAGTTTACTATATTTGACAGCACATTTAAATGTTGATATATTCTGAAACATTAACTGACGAATCTGATTTAATTTACTGCCAGCACAAACATAAAATAAATAGCCACGGTGGAAAACTGGTTTTACATTTAAGCCTCTTATTGCTTCTGATTTTGCACGCCTAACTGACAACAAATAATTTAGTAGTTATAATAACTCTGAGAAGATGATTTTAATGAGATATAATAGTGCATCAATCTAAGTGACAGGTCGATATGTTTGTGTTGTCTGTGTCGAGAAGTGTCACTACATTTTTGTGATTGAACTAGCTCGCTGACATTTTGTGACAGCGGGTTTGATCTGTGGATGAATACCACCCCCCTCCCCTTTACTGCCAGCAAACATTCTTCTCAAAGCTGTTAAATTGTTTCCGTAATTTCTTTGTGCAAAGAAGCTAGACTAGTTGATTTTAGGAACTCGTACTGTGTCTGTCCACAATAAAAAAGCAAACACAGTCGTGGTTGGTTGAATTACTCATTCTGTACAGGAATCGTTTCGAAAGACTTTGCCGCAAAAAAAAAAAAGATTTTGATTAGACATCAGTTTTCTCTAACATAGTGTCACAATTAATAGTCTTAAAATCGGCTTATTTATTAATTTATTTGTGTTCAAATTTCTTTAAAATCGACTTATTGTTTCACCCCTTGTGCAGCGTACATCTGCTTCACAAAGTTTTCCAAACAGAAGAATCCCATGGACAGAATACTGATATTTACAGAGGGCTAAGGGAGGATACATGTAGTTTTAAGAGGAAACGCCATCGATTTTTATGTCGAACGTACGACGCAGGTTGACGCTTCGTAAAATAATGTAAAAATGTTTGTTGCCCTAGGACAAACTGCACTGTATTGGCTTATCCATTATTAGCGTTATGAATAGCTACATACAGAACTCCGAGAAGGCTTGAGTAGACGCCCAAATTGATTCAATTACGGTGGATGGATACTATAGTTGTGTGTTATTTGATTTCGCATTTAATTAGTGAACGCCAAATATCCAACACAGTAGACCAACATTTTCAAGTACACTAGTGTCCAAAAGAAACGATACCAACTTGTTTTCAAAATATTTTGTTACGAATTGATTTTTTTAATATGAAAACATGCCAATT
>JAVFBZ010032916.1:13286-28754 GCA_032466195.1 Katharina tunicata
TCTTTTTACCGATTTTACAATATTTATCCAAGGGGAAACTCCAAAGATTGAGTTAATAGGGATTATTTCATTGTTATCCACTTACCGATTTCACAATGTATATCCAGTCGGAATCCAGGCTGTCTCTTACTATTACAGCACTTCGTCTAAAATGAAATATATAAAAAAAAAGATCATCTTCGACTGAAATGACTTCGCTTGTCTTGTTTTAGAGGCATTTAGAAGTTGGAGGTTATAAATAAGATACATGTAAGACATATATGGATTACAACGTCTTGTTTATTAGGGTTTCTAAGTTACGGTGTCGTTACTAACACCGTTATCAAGCATACGTTCAAACAGTTGAACAAATTGAAATATTTATACAGGTAATAGGATCGAAGCGATTTGTTTATTCTTATATACAATTATTGCTATAAGGGATGTACAAAACATGGATATGATAGGTGCGATGCATTGAAAACATAAACATATATAAGAACAATGTTGAATAGGCTATACGGATAATGGTCACGGTTGATCTGTAACTAGTAATCCATATATGCCTTATCTCATTTATGAAATGATTTCGCGGAAGAGCCATTAAAAACTTGAATGAGTGTTAAAATAATTAATCACTGTTTATTGCAAATACCTTAAAATAAATACATTAAGATTATCTGTAGATCTACTACGCCCACATACATTCTTTGATTAATACCAGCATTATAACTCCATGCACAGCAATACGTGTATTTAACCACTTACTTAAAGAAATGAAGTAGACATTGTTCGGGATGTTCCAGTAACCTCTCAACCGGCCAGTGTTTCATGAACTCCAGTTGGCTAATATGGGCAAGTAGTGGAAATAAAATATTCAAAATATTTTAAGATTTTGAAATGCTGGCAAATATTTTTAAAAATTCTTTATATATTTTATCAATTATATTGGCAGAAATTATACTTTCAACGGAGCATTATGCTTTTGTTCTCTTAAATTAATACAAATCCTGTACTTATAAATATGAAGTTAATATTTAGCTTTTAAACAGGCAAGCCATACAGGGCTAAAAGGCAAAAAAAGTACAAACAATAGCAAAAACAGACTATGCATTCAACTTACGCAGCAAATCTGACATGATCTGGCAATTGGTCCGGCCCGTTCCCACTCATGAAGATATCAAAGAAATCGTCCCGGCCGATGGTCAGTAACTGGACGTTTTCTTGGGTTGTTACTGTAGCTGTTCGCCGAGAGTGGTGCAATAATGCTAGTTCCTGAAAAGGTGGATGATCAGGATGAGTTAGGGCACTTAGGAGCGTATCAATAACATTTGTGAAATGCTTCGAATAGGCCTACAAAGGTCTTAATTCAGTAGTAGACCATATGCAGATGCTAAAATTGAAAGACTTTCTTTTTGAAGATTTTGTTTTCCTATTTAATCTGTAATTAGATCATATATGAGATTTCCAATGAGATTCCAATGAGATATGAGATTTTAGTAATCAAGCCACCACAAGGAAAAGTTTGCAAGGTTTGTAATCTATTAACTTCATAGTTCTAAACAGCTCTAACTATAGTAACCTTTCAGTTTGTGTAGTATACGACGGATAGCTTTCTGTCAAATCATCAACAACATATGGTGCCGCCTACACGCTTAACAATTGAATTATACATAACTACATATACAAAATTATGTTATTGCACCTATGGCCGGCAAATACTGATACTTCGTGTCGGAGACTTGGAGAACGTGAGTAATTTAATCTAAAATCGAGTATTGTATTCACACATCTGCAATAGCAGCCCTATGGATGAAGTGTATCGCCTGTATATTGAAGTAAGATGTATATATTATTATCCAGCGACCAGTCGTACTCTGTGGTAAAGACAACATGTTAACAAAGTTATGAATTATTCAGTTTTGTTTTTAGTATTTGTTTTCTGAAATATTACGGAAATAAAATACAAAACGTTTTCGTTTGTGTATGATATTTGTTAAAAACACGCCCTACGTTAGAATGAAAATTTACTCAAGTAAAATAATATGTTGATATAAATTTAGCTGTACAATTATAAAATGTATCCTACTGAAGAAGTGCAATAAACACCGCATAGACATCAGTAACTGTTTACGAAAGGAGGAAATCTAACTCACAACATAACATCAACTCGTGCTGCACTAACTGACACAACTACATATTATTTAGGCTAACAGCAGTAAGCACAAAACCAGTAAAGTTGTCTACTGTGGGAATAAAAAACTGGCTTAAATTTCCAATATGGAACTTGATACTTTACCACTGTATGGTGACAATGTCTACTAGTGTGCTCATTTCAGACGCACATTATATGGTACATTCACGACAAACAAATGCATATTCTATTATCGCTACGGATAGTTATATAAATTAACTACCGGAAAGATCTACCTAGATATATAGATTTAATGAATGGGTAATGCCATTTAACAAGGACATCAAAATATAAATCTACCTGCGATAACTACTTATGATTATAATGTTGTACAGCTATCTAGTCTTGTCCGGCGACTGTTGACTTAACTATAAAATAATTTACTAATAAATTCAAATTCATAATAACAAGTGACATACATGTACATGTTCTTAGTGGGTATCATATTGGATATACATCGAAAAGTCTATACTTTTTCCAGCGAGCGCCACACATTTTTTGCCTATTTCAGAATGTATGTATGTATGTAATACATGTATATCAAACATCAATTGATTGTACAAAGTACATGCATATATGGCTTTAGAATGACAATGATTTCTGTAAGTTAGCGAAGATAAATTTAATTCAGTTTATATGATAGAGAGGGGGTTGATATTGATAATATTTTAGTTCATTTTAAACACAGGAAAACTTTCAACATTGACTGAATAATTCGTGCCAAATTTGCGGTAAAACCTATCTTTATTTATCTTTTTTTTATATCTATAAGAAAAAGAATAAAATTTGGTAAATGCAACCTGCTGACAATTTTCGTTTAGTTGTAATTAATTCACAACAAGTTAATCAAGTTAATGTTTTGTGAACAAAATTATAGTAGCAACCTTACCCCGAAACTCATTCCTTTACGCATGATTGTCGCTGTCCTTGTCACCGACTCTCCAGTCTTTGGATCTTTCACTAAGATGGTTACAACCGCTGTGAGGAGAATGGTTAGATATGAAATCTATCATGCATTAACCAATCGATCTAGCGCAGTGTATTGTTGAATATTATAGGATGTTATAACCAGCTGCATACTGTGGATAACGGAATTTAATTGTTATTTTATAGCCAATAATTAAATACGGGTTAATAAAAACAAATCATTGGTCGATTTAACAGTTCATTCGAATATCCTATTACCTTGTCCAGACAGGATGAAGTAGAAATTCTCAGCCAGGTGTCCTTGGCGTATGATCTGTCGCTTTGCTGTGACTCTGTAACAAACAAAATTAGTATAGCATTTGAAAATACATTATGGCAGAAAATGAATCAGAGGAACAAAACACCAAATGTAATTATCTTCTCTGGATCCTATGAAACACCGATATGAAGCAAAGTAAATTATAGTATTGCTTTGATAAAGGTAAGTGATGTGTATCGTAGTTTTCTCTTGAGTCATTGACATAAGGATTACAATTTAAAACATACAACTCCACGCTCAGATCCCAATTTTCATTGTTTTACAGAATGTTACCCTTTTGTTATGGGCCATTGTAGAAAACAAAATTTCCACAATCCCATGGCTAAAGCACAACTACGTCTAAACTACAATTATTGATCGATTTTAATAAAACCGCTCAAATGTGAAACGTTTTGATATAAGAGTTAAGAAAGTACAAACAGAAATATAAATACCATCGTTTTTGCTTTATTTTTTTCAGCAATTGTACAAACACATTGTTTCTTAGTGAAATGTTTTCGATCTATGGGTTCAATAAAATGGACCAATGAACCGATAAAGACTTCGTCTGAACTACAGTTATTGATTGATTTTAATAAAACCGTTCAAATATGAAACAGTTTGATATAAATGCAGGACAATTAAGAAAGCACAAACAAAAATATAAATACCAT
Source organism: Katharina tunicata (assembly GCA_032466195.1). Lineage (NCBI taxonomy): Eukaryota > Metazoa > Mollusca > Polyplacophora > Chitonida > Mopaliidae > Katharina > Katharina tunicata. The sequence goes on from JAVFBZ010032916.1 coordinate 17,359, forward strand.
CGTTTTTTTCCTGCAAGTGTATAAACTAATTGTTTCTTAATGAAATGTTTAATGAAATGTTAAGTGACTTACGTCAAGTGAATTATGTTCAATGAAATGTTAAGTGACTTACGTCAAGTGACTTATGTTTAATGAAATGTTAAGTGACTTACGTCAAGTGACTTATGTTTAATAAAATGTTAAGTGACTTACGTCAAGTGACTTATGTTTAATGAAATGTTAAGTGACTTACGTCAAGTGACTTATGTTTAATAAAATGTTAAGTGACTTACGTCAAGTGACTTATGTTTAATGAAATGGTAAGTGACTTACGTCAAGGGACTTACGTTTAATGAAATGTTAAGTGACTTACGTCAAGTGACTTATGTTTAATGAAATGTTAAGTGACTTACGTGGCGAACCATGCAACCTTACACAACTTCTCCTGCATGTGTAAAGGGTATTCAGCGAAGGAGCGTAAACTTCGGAGACCATACATAGCCTAGAAGGAAAATCATTATTTCCATCATTAATGTAAGCTACTTGAATTGCCATATAAACCTTAGCTACATAAGTGAACTTTCCCGGTGGCTGTGGAGATCACGGGAGTGCATTTTACGAGGTTTATCCTCGGTTTTCCACCGTACACAGACACAAAAATCGTCATATACGTGACATGCACGTGAGTACGACGTTAACCAACAGATTTAATAAATAAATATATCAAATAATTAGCACCGAGGAGAATTTTTGCTATATATACAGGTTGTACAAAGTGATAGAATAAACTTGTCGACAGATTCTTACAGAACTAAATTTACCTCAGTAGTGAAATTATATTCAGGCATTACGATAACAAAAAGGTTAATGGATCGTGTCAACTTAAAGAGTTATGAAAACTAAAACGCGTAGAAGTTCAGCTATACATAGATGTGTGCTAATCACGTCGTGTCAAATATCATTGGAAAAAGTCTCCCACCAAGTCCGAGAATGGAACAAAGATTAAATGTCCCCAAAATAATATACTCATACAGCAGTTCATGCGTTCAATCCGATATACATAAACCTGACATATTCAATTAAAATACTTATCCCCTCTTCCCGACTTTGCTTTAACTTTAAAATAGTCATTCATGTTTTATTTCACGAGACCCGAGTTCGAATTCCGGTGGAGGCAAGCAAATTTTCTTTCTCTTAGTTTATAAATAAATATTTTTGTATAAGTGTAGAGAAATAAAATTGGGCTTGTCTCAACTGGGATACAAACTCGGAACGCTGGCTAGCAAAACCAGTGCTCTAAGCGACTGAGCTACTTAAGCCGCGCTTACACGGCCAAAAATTGGTGGGTCTGAGACGGCTCTGAACCGGATCAGATTTATGGTTGCGTTTACATGGACAAAAAAAGGTGGACTAAATCTGATCCGGGTCAGAATAGACGGATCGTATAAACGCAACCCAAATTCCCATCCGGATCAGAGCCGGCTGAGACCCACCAATTTGTGGCCGTGTAACCGCGTCTATTGAAATAGTGTCTTGTTATCTAGACATTATAAGCGCGGTTACACGGACAAACATTGGTGAGTCTTAGCCGGCTTGAGATTTTGGGTTGCGTTTACACAGGCAGAAAAAGGTGGACTATTCTGATCCGGATCAGATATAGTTTGCCTTTTTTGAACCACCTAATTTGATGGGTAAACAATAATCCGCATCAGTTTAGTTCACTTACAGGTGGCGCTCTTGAATGCCGTGACGTTTTCTTGGAATGCCGTGACGTTTTTCCATTGTGTGGCCGCTCGCTCAAGCTAGCTGGCAGTGTGCCAAGATTCCCACGACGCTGCTTGCTTGCAGGGCTGTAAAAAGTGCCGTGTAACCGCAAACCTCCATTAATTGACGAACTGAAAAAAGCTGGCTTTGTTGCGGATCAAAGCCAGCTTAGTTTAGTCTACATTTCAATGCCCGTATAACCGCAGCTTATATATATATACAATTTGTCTATCCTGTCAAAGTTATTTGGTCACATGCGCACGATACACATGTTTTTTATGTTTACTAGTACTATATATAAAATGTAAAAAGTATTCATGAACACTATTTATTGTATATCTAATTGGTTAGCTATAACAAAATTTAACGAGGGTGTAGAGATTGAAACACGTTCTCACCTACCGTTTGTATTTGTTCTGGTGTACGCAGTTCAGAAGGCAGACTTAAAATATACTTAACTTCACTGCTCAAATTTATCTGAAACACAATCAAAAGCAAACTTATATTGCGATATTTGAACAGATATGTATAAACGAAATGAGGAACAAAGACGTTGGTTGAGCGTTGGACTTCCAGAATCCTCTTCAGTATATCAATTATGGGTTCGAGTCCCACTCGATTTCATGTTTACGTGTATAAGTGAGGTGTTCAGTGGCTGTTGATATCGTGGGGTAGTAGTATGTACAAGGTTTCTTCCTTTTTTCATAGAACACTGTTATTTAAAGACATCAAATTAATGAATTACCCTTGAGTATGGCGTTAAACACTAATCAAATAAATAAATAAATAAATCCGTAAATAAATATAGACGATATGCTAACGATAAGAAAATGTGGTGGTCACAAGTAGTTTCTTTGGTTTATCAAAGACCTTTGAAATTATAAAGACAGTCCCGGTAAATAACTGATGTAACATAAAAAACATAAACTGCAATGTATAAGTTTTTACTGAAATATGGCGATGTTTCAATAGATTGCCGCACTCAATTAAGTCGTACAACATTACATGCCCGAAATGCAGCAATTTCACTTAACTATGTTGAACAATAAGCTTGGTTTTAGAGGGCTTCTCGTGCCCCCAGAAATAACTAATGACAAGACGATACATGTACAAATGGCTGCGAATTGATATCAGTCAAAATGTTAACTTACTTCCACTTTGGCTTTGAAGTAATTTGGATCGAAATGAAGGCCAGAGTTTTTCAGGTTTTCATAGCTGTATTCCTTTACGAGATTTGAAAACGCTGATCCCGAATCATCCGTTAACTTATCTCTAAAAAAAAACCCACAAATAATCCAGAGATAAAATATCAAACTTAAGAGACACAGATTATCAAATTCTTAAACGAAATGAATGATGTGTCAAGCATGATAAGGTAAACCAACAAAATCTCCTTTATTAGGAATAAATTGACCCAATGAAGGAAATCAGACATTAGCGTTTGGATGGTAATATGATGACAATAGTCAGGGCGGCAAGACCGCAAATTAAAGCAACCATTGATAGTCTCTTCAGGTGGACAGGTAACGTTATTGCTCATAATAACAGTGGTTTTCTATTACTTTGCAATATATATCAAGATACCTCGGTAATATCCACCACGGAGTATAGCACGATTTATAGAAACAAAATATACATTTTAAATGTCTAAAATATGAGAATACGATGATTTCACGGGAGCGGATAATAGGGGTACGGGGGAGAATACTGTTAATACCTACTTTTTGATAATTGAAGTTGCCCACTTGATAACGGTGGCAACCATTCTGACAGCATGACGGAATCTGTCCCGAGCCTGTAATGTAGATAATATAAACCGTTTAAACATATCAAAACATGTTGTGAACATCTGAAATGGGTTTGGCTACATCTATTGTTTATGTTATAGACTTTATAAGCCACCCATTAATTTCCTTTTGGAGACAGAACAATGACAACAGTCTCTTCTTGTGAACATAGCTAACATTGGCATAAGGCTGTTGGCAAAATTTGAAATATAAAATGACATTTTATTTAATTAATGACATTAGAGTGTAGCCCTGTGAAGCAGAACCCCGACATCAGAACATCATTGATAAAACTGCTGGTTTATAATCACAATATATAATACAAACATACCGTTCACTGGTATAAACTAGTCTCTTACATAGAAGAGAATATGCAAGGGAGTATTTGATTATATACCATTCATGAGAATGTAAGGGACACTATTCCCTTGCCAAAAACCAAGCATATTTCCTTCTATATAAATGGAATTTATGGAATATATACCTAGTTTCAGTTGAATGCATGGGACAGTATCCCTTAAATGACACATGACTGACATGAGGAATGGAATCCCCTAATAAATAAGGGAACATTTTTTACGTTTACTTGATATTTGGGGTGGAGCAATTTAGACCTGGCAAGATGGCTAGAAGGCCTTGCCACCACAGGACAAAATAAATCAATGAAAGTAACAATAGCTAAACAGCAAACTTGTCAGCATCAAAGCGACCGGAGTGATGCTGAAATGGTAATTGATGTGTGCCTTTAACAACAAGCCTATCCCGCGGCAGATTGTTCAGGCATTACATCTTGATAACATTTGTTGCCGTTTCGCCTTTTTTTCTTTGACCAAAACCGGAAATGATTAAAGTGGTGCCTTTGACATATGGAACCATTGGCTATCAACACAGCACAACAACGTAGCTTAGACCTCAATATACCTGTGTGTGTAGCAGTTACACATACAGGAAAAGGCTCAGTTATATACGCTGTACGTTTGTAAACCAAACGTACAACAGGGGAGGCTATATTATATTTCTTCAAGTAATTTATAGTAAATGAATGTCCTGCATATCTGTCAAGCCTTCTTCCCCCGTTAAAGGAGCAATTATTAACATGGAATTCTTACATGTATTTTAATTAAAACCTTTATATTCATATGATACAAAAGTAATCGACGATATTAATGAACATTGTTAACTTAATGAAATTAATGAATGGCGCAGTTAACAATCATTCCGAACTGCGGCTGTTGGGATGTGATTGGCTTGCTGGGGGTTTATGCCTACGATTTACCTGCCTACTGGGCGAAGGAAGACGTTTCGACAATACTAACAACAACGAGAACAAGTTAGCAGTCTGATTACCCTTATCTAAGATAGCAACAGTGTGCCGGAAACGTCGACCGAACCCTCGAACAAAAAACAGTTGTTGTACAAAAAAACAGAAGAGAATTGAACAACATAAATCGTTTCTGAAATTTGTACGAAGGAAACTTAATTTCTGAACACCTTTAAAACATTGTAGGATCATACAACATAAAAAAAAATGAAACAAAACAAATCACGATACCTAAAGCATCATAGGCCTAAACCATATAATAAAATGAGCACGAATGATTTATCAACAAAAGATATTTCCTACTTTAGCCTTTCTCTCTAACTGAAGTGCTTTCCGAATCTGTGACAGTCGAAATGGCGGAGCAGTCCTTTTGGGGAGGGATTGTTTCTCAGCGATGTGTTTCCATCTCCGACTTCCAACTTTAGGCGTGTCTTCCGGAAACAAACCGTTCTTTGTATTTCCGCGAAACAATCTCTCCTTCAATTGGAATTTATTTCTAACAGGAACATCTTTGTTTAGGGATCTTTTATGCCCGCCAAGAACTAACAGAGTTTTCCGAGCAGCTTCCAGGAAGGCGGTGCCATGACGTTTGTTGCGCGAAGTTTCCGCCATTGCTGAGGTTTCTCCGCATTCGGAACCGGCTTTTGATGACATTGTTAATTCTCGGCTTATTCTCAATGAGGATCTTAAGGTGAAAAAGCCACTTGTATTCAGACAAACCGCCCGCTGCTTTCTCCCATTGAAATCTGGAGTGATTTGCTGGCGCAGTAGGCACGGTCGTTAACCATTTTCCTTCAGGTTAACTGTTCTCGATTTACAGGTTTTCCTCGATCGATCATCGATTGAGAGGCTTTCTCGTCACACTGCGTCCCATACACTTCACTTCCCTTCATTTATAACACGATGGTCAACAATATGGCATCAATTAACACAGATATTAAATCCCGCTTTCCTTCATTAGAGATAAATCACATCATTAGCTATAAAACTGTTCTATTTTGGTTCCCGCTACTACACAATTATTCAATTAGGGTCACTAGCCAGAATATCGGGTTGAGTCTAACTAGAGATTGTTTTTGATAACACAATTGTTTAACACGTCGCTTGTTAAACACAACATTTATAAGACAAGCTGGTCAACATTTACAGTATTTAAAGTAATTGTAAAAAAAAAAAAGATTTGAAAATACTGTTTTTATTGACGGTTATGAAAAGAAAGAAAAACATTATCTTAATTCTAGGTATTTGCGGCAAACAAATTTTGTTACCGATAGCATAATCAATAAGACGTGCCATTCTTATCTTATCACATAGCACAGTCAGGCGTCCTCATTTATAGTACAACAAACACACTATGAACAATTATTAAAGTTTGAAGAAGCAGTTCGTTTGTGACATATTCTTAAACAATTTAAAAGCTTCATAACCGATTGGGCTTGACGGTAATGCTAATAATATATGTGCTTGCTGTACTTATTGTAAGTATTCGCTATAAGCCGGACAAAATCGTGAAAAAGTTCGCTTTTGGTACCTTGTTATTTAGGGAGGAAAATGCTTGTTTAGACCAGAACACCACTGTTACAATTTCATGAGAACTTATGGTTTGACAGCGGTGCCATTGTATTCATCCGCATATGTGAATCTGAATACAAGCATCTGCCAGTAACCAGACCATTATGAAGTCAGTATCCCAGTTCTGCTTTAGCGGGTGTAACACATATTCACTATTAGTTTTATCAGCGTAGAACAAGGGATAGGCCTACTATATCAGCGCGGTATCAATTTGTAACCTTGACAATGACCTGATATAACTCTTAAGGGTCAATATGTTGTTGGATACATTTTCCGCGCATGCTTCGAGTTCAAAATGCAACTCCAGAGTTGATTGGCTACAGTTTAAGCCTTAAAATTTGAATCTCTTCTTACACAGAAAATGTGTACGGTAGTTCATTTCACTTGGGTTACTCTTCGTGCGGGCCATCTTGCTACTCTCGTTGACAAATAAAATTACACTTTTCAATATAAGCAATGTACGAGGTGGATAGTTTTGATAAATAAAATATCTCAGAGAGTTCAATTTTGCCTAACAGAATTGCAAATAACTTAATTGGACAAATTAAAACCTTAAATTCCAAAACTTAAAATTACACATTTTTGTTCAGTAAAATATATACTTATAGCCTATAAGGATTACGTAGTAGAATAATAACAGTACAGAACTCTGCATCTAAACAAAAACATCATCTTGATGGGATTTCAACTTCTGGGTATATTTTGCGTGAGAACGGTCTAAGCAACTAGACCGAAACGTCGCTTTATCAATATACCCAGTTGAAAATAAGTTGAAAATCAATCAAATTCATGTTTTTGTTTTTTACACAGCTTCTAAATGCCGCTTAAATAAGTAAGTATCTATTGGTGCGATAGAGAAGAAAAAGATCTCATGCGAAAGTTATCTATTATCTCTAGTGCTAAAGAAGAAAATGATAATCCCTTTCCATTCCACGCGAAACTCTTCATGAAATAAATACAGTCTATTGCATGTTATGGTGGGCGGGTAGTTCTTTTAAAAAGAACTCTGAGGCGGGATATGTATTTATTTGAATTTTACCATACCTTCAAAATCCAAAATGATAAATATCACCCCTCAGAGTCCTTTTTAAATGAACTAGGATAATAGTAATCCTGGTATAAAATGATAGATTCTCCTTAATTGTTTTTCAGGTTCTCCTCGTCCACCTAGTTCCTTTCAAAAACAACTCTTGGGGGGGAGGAGTTTAGGTAAAGCCTATATATCACAAATGACCAATCAAAATTGACCATTAGGTCTAGCTTCATTTCGGGCGGGTGATTGAAACCAGTTTTAACAGAGGTGTGTTTGTGTTATCCGTGCATATCTCCTTATTTGGAAAATAATTTATGCAGATACGGACAATCGTCCGGAAATAGCCGAAGCTGTCCGGCCAGATGTTACAATTGCAGAGGATCGTTTCTGTTATCCGTGCATATCTCCTTATTTGGAAAATAATTTATGCAGATACGGAAAATCGCCGAATCTGCACTGTAAGCAAACCATTCCAACGGTTGCCCAAACTCATTTCATCATTTTTCCAAATAAGGAGGTATGCACGGATAACACAAACTATCATATGTTAAGGTAGTTACCAAGTAGAGTGCAGAGTGTTGGACTTAACTAGTCGCTTGGTAGACAGGAGAGAGATTAGAAGAACGTTACAAAGAGGAAAGGGCAGAATTTGGAAATCAAAGGAAGATAAGGGAGGAATAGCACAACTAAGGTTAAATTAAGTACACTGAATTAGTAAGTTATAAAGTGAGTGATAAAATACTTATTTAAGCTCCAACAATCGTGATTGCTCTCAGAGGTCTGCAAGTATCTTTCGTGTTATGTTTCATTGTTTCATTTTATTTATTCCCTTGAGTTTTAGTAAACCTTCCTTCAATTCACCGAGAATATTTTGTGTTAATTGATTAATTCACGGCACTCTGGGTTTTCGATAGTTTTAGATTAATTCAGATAATCACTGGGTTATATAATAGGAGCAAATAGTCACAGATCAATTGGTGACACAGCGTGATTAAAGTATAAATAATAGAAGTATACACACATTTGGAGCAACATAACAATTGATAGCAGAAAAAAGTGTAAGATTTATGCTTCTTAACATTTGGTAGCTGAACGTGGTTTAAATATAGTAGATTTTACGCTTCTTAACATATGGCAAAATCCAAAATGATAAATATCATCCCTCAGAGTTCTCCATAAAAGAATTAGGTAGGCGGAGAGAACTCAATAAAAAAATTTAGGGTAATCTATTTTGTATGAGAAATTATAGCTGTGTTGTATGGCTTTAGTTCATAAGACGAAGAGACTCCTTCCATTACTACTATCCCAAAGAAGTCGGTTTTCCAAAGGTCCATCAGCACAGTATAGTATAACATTCATTACAAAATGCATTATTTATAAACGGGTTTATTTGAATCTGGTTACAATTTTGAACAACGCAGCCCTAGTTTCTGGACCAGCGGCTGGTGCTTCATTCAGTTAGTAGCGTATATACCCTGACATATAGTATACTATACCGTACTATACTGTCCTATACTATCCATACCGTATTTACATGTTTTCCTTAGTATATTGTAAAGGTTTATTTTAGCGTGAAGACAATTACTGAACTACAACCAGATGAATGGAAACAGAAAGCATTGTCATATGACGGATAAAGAAGCAAATAGCATTTTATTTAGTTCTAATTTTTTTGTTTGAAGGTATTGAAAATAGATAAATGAAGCTAGCTTCTCTATGAGCTATTGCCAAATGGTTTTTAAATTGATGGATTTGTTTATATCTGTTGTTAACCCAGACGAAGAAGTAAAGGTTCTTGGTCTTATTGCGTGGTAGTAAAAGTTGCTATCGTAAATGACGTCGTATGTATATGGTTAAAAGCCTAGATGACGACATTTTCGATCACAAATTGTCTAACAAAGTGTTGTGAATTACCCCCTAGACAACGGAAATGATGTTTACCTGGAATTCAGAAACATCAAGAGCACATGGTCTGCACTTTTGAAAATCCTAGATTTGGACCAAACGCCATTCTGATTATATTTTAAGTATTCGGCCATTTGGCAGAAGACTACATTTCATTAGTACGAAAAACGGATGAGTGTTACAAATGACAGTGTTGTCTTGATACAGTGCACCCAATCGATCTCTCAGTGAGCTGCACACATATGAAAGTGTAGATAATTATATAAAAAAAACAACCATGACAGTATGTACTGTGTAGCCATCCTGCCGACAGAGCGTATATATAGTGCAACCATTGCAACTCAATTTACCAGAGATCACAGGCCCACCGACTCTGCCTTTCCATTTTGACAACTTTATTAAATTAATAATTAATAATTTTATTTTAACCTTTTCGTAATTGAATACATTAATCCTACAGTTTATTTAATTTGCCTAATAGAAATTAAATTATTTAAATTTGAACCAATTTTCTCCAATAGATTTTTTACCGTCAAAGTGTTATCTAATTTACTTACCATTTTTCCACGGATATCTTTGGCAACAAATCCAATCCGTGATCGCGATCCCCGCGCATTTCTCTTGCCGATCATAGAAGGGCTTGTATCTAGTGCACCTGGGGTGAGACTCAGCCGTGGTCCACTCGAGGGTGAACGGAATTCCCCAGAACTGGGACTGGCCGCGTTCAGGGCAAATGCTGGTTGTCCTCGGCTACTTGCCCTAGATTGAGGAGACCCATCATCACGATCACCTTTATAATAATCAGTGGGTGATTTCCCAACTGTTATTGCAAGATCGCCCGAATGTTCTGAATCTTTCTCCGCTTCCAGGTATTCGCCATCATTTGTCTGATTCATTTCCTTTTTCATTTCCACTATTTCTTCGTCGGTTGGAAATATGTTACGGTATCTTTGATATAAAAATACTTGGCTAGGACTAGGTTTATGTTCATCTTCTTTTTCTTTTACTTCACTTTTAGTTTCTTTTGCAACAACGACTCTTTGCATGGCTTGGAAGTTACTGCCCCCCGTGTAGTTCTCTGGGCGAGACAGATAATCTAAATCGTTCTCATCTTCGTCACCAGTCCCATTACCAACTTGGTCCCCACCCATAAGGAGCTGTTCTTCGGTTGGGGCCTCCATATCAAGAACTTTAGATGTGGTCCGAAATGTTTTCTAGAATCCTGTTTATACAACTGTTTAAATTTTAAATGACCCCGCTTAAAAAATCCGCTGATTGGGCACCCGTTAACCTGCGGAAACAAATCGTTGAATTATTAGTAATTGAAAGCACAATATAATACGTGGATCACTTCTGAAAATAACTTTTCGAAAATGTTCGATAAATTTATCAAAATTTGCTTACTTATTCGAAGGTAATCAAAATTCAACTCCTCGCGCCGACTGAAATGAAAACAGGAAATACATAATCGACTACTTCAAACAGGTAAATATATCGACTTAAATCATATACTGAACACACAGATTCTCGGATGATTTGCACTGCTCTAGCGATACAGGAAAACAGAAACGGTACTTACCACACCCAAGGTCTTCTACTAATGATTTCCCGAGAAAGTGAACATGTTTTGCGTCGTCGTTGTGGTGACGTCGGTTACGTCATAATCAGCGCAGTTCAAGAGGACGTTATTATTCGAAATGTGTCACGGAACTTCACGTCATGGTTCCCGGTTTCAGTGAAAGGGAAACTAGGTCATTTCGGGTAAGCCCATTTTTTTTTTGTTAAAGCTAATTGGGAGTTAATAGATTAACACTAGGCGATACATTATACTTATGATAATGATATCCGCTGTACCAGGGAAAATATTGGAAAACTTGATAAAACGTCGATAATATTGAATGGAAAATCGCAAATTACGATGAATAGATCTATATTGACGTTGTCTTTTTGCACATTCATCTTAAAAGAGAATGTGTTTAACATTCACTGAAAATAATTTGAAGAGAAAGGTGGTGTAACGTTAAAGCTCTGTCCT